>JAQGBB010002535.1:0-10729 GCA_034691745.1 Prismatolaimus dolichurus | reverse complement strand
TGGACTTGGCCGCTTCGAGAATCTGCTCGTCAAAGAGCAACGAGTCGTCGGCCTCCTGAAACGTCCCACAAACACAACTAGGGCACACGTATAGAAAGGCGATAGTGCGTATGCATAGGCATGAGAACACGGCAAGCGTCACTTTGCAAGTGCACCAACAGCATATGACTCTTCGTCGACACATCGCTCGAAGGACGAAAGACTACCCGCTTAGCAGCAGTGGTAGTGGTAGAATCATGCAGAAAAGTGGACGAGAGAAGAGACGGCCCATCGAGCCGTACTGATATGTCTGATATCTGGTTGTTTCCCATCGTCGACAACCCAAGAATATCAAACATATCAAACGACCGTTGGCGCGAAAGAGACAGCGAGAAACCCGAGGGAGACAGTCAGCGCGAGCACACAGGGCGCTGCTTCCACACGTACCCGACCGAGCATTGCAAGCACAGTACTTGTCACACGAGCAATATACACAGTGCGAGCACAAAGACAGAGCCAAGGGCCAAAGCCCACACTGCACAGTGACCGCAAACGACGAGAAACGAATGATCAAGCAGGCAGCATGTCAGTGCGGCAAGCGCACACGTAGAACGACGAGACGTAGAGTGCACACAGTACTCACCCGTGCAGGTCGCCGTGGCTTGAGCGTAGCCAGCTTGCGCGCAGCCGCCTCGATTGAACTGGCCGCACCGAGCAGTTCGTTCTCAGCGATCACCGTCGGATCACTTGGATCAACCCAGTCAGCGCCTATCGCACACACCACTTGCATACTATACACACAGGTGCACACATTGCAAGCGTCCAACTTACAAAACGACGAACATGCATACGCTAAGCTAACATTGTCAGACACACTGTACGTTTCTACTGCACACAAGTGTGCGTGTGGTCTATTCTACGACGCAAACAAACACGTTCTCATTTAAAATTCTAGAACACTGATAGTCTAGTCCGATCAGTTTTACAGCGGAGAGCATCAACATACACTGCATACACGCGGTACGATCGCACCGTCAATACCTTTCAAGATCTCAGCAACGCCAACGAGGTCCGTAACCGCCGCAGCAATCGTTCGCGACGCAGGTAGAAGCAAGTCGCGAGACTCCTTTGTTGGTTTTAGTAATACCTACAGCGTACAGTACACTACCATGTATTTTTCACACAAAACATCATACCCACGTGACACAAAGGCGCTTTGCAGCATAAATCATGGTCAAAAGCAAATTTTTCTCAATCGAATGAAAACTTTAGCAAAATTTTGAAAACCCATCGAATCGAACAGAAAAAAATTTGACTAGCAACGGCAGATTAAGTTTTAATAAGACAGGAGTCATTTCTGGAACTCGAATAGAACCGAAGAGTACAACCATAAAAAAATTTCGCTATCGCTATGGATAAAGCTCATACGTACCGCGTGCAATATTTGCAGAAGCTCGCGAGTCTTGATTGCGATATCGCGACCGGCGTCAAGCGTCCGAAACTTGGCGTCTGCCGATTCCGCCTGAGCGACGGCGCCCTGCGATGAAAAAGGATGCTTATATAGAAAGAGCAGGCAGCAACACTCCTCGGGAACTAGTTGAGTACCTTGCAAATGGCGAGCAAATCGGTGACTGCTTTGCGCGTCAGATTGGCCGCCACAATGACGTCCTCTTGGAGGCAAGACTGGCCGGCAGCAACAGTTCGGGCAGTCGCATCGGTTATCGGTTTTGTGACGCGAACGAGGTCCTCTGGATTGGCCGGTCGTACAGGCGCATCACTCGACTCAAACGCCTGCGCGAACATAGTGACAAATAGTGTTGAGAGCAGCAAAAGCACGTACAGTACGTACATGCTGTACGCATGTCAGAATATGTTACAGCTGATATGTAAGAGTATAATTGGTGAATGGTCATTGAATAAATAGGTACCCGAATGTCTTGGGCAATCGCCTCGATGGTTGCTTCAAGCGCACGCGTTCCCCGCTGATGTTCGTCCTCAACGGTCTTGACGGTCTTCAGCAAACTGGTCACGTTGGTAACCATGACCTGAGGAAGGAAGCAAAGCGCAGTTCATCCTATCTTCAACTTGCGTCACATGCTAGACAAAACCGGCTAGCCCGTAACACAATGGACCGTCATGTGAGACAAGCAAAAACGATGAAGAGGGACAGACCACATATAGAACTCGCACACACGTTAGTTGGAGCATGCGTAAACTAAACGCGCAAATAGGTACGGCACGCACTGTAAATAAGCGCCCGCCCCCTATTCACAGAGCATGTAATAGAAGGTAGAGTAGATAGCTAGCTAGACAACTACTAACTGGCATTCGAGCTCTCCGTCGGACGAACCTTTGCCGCCTCCTTTAGGTAGGCCATTGCAGGATCATTCCAGCTCTTGCCCGACGCATTTTTAGTTGCTTGGATGAGGTTAGAGAGTGCCGCAGCGACGTCCTTGACGGCATTTATCACTAGCACCTAGACGTTTGGCGCTGGTTACGCTTTAGCAAAAAGCCGCATCCTTCAGATCCATCTAAGCTACCCAGCGGCCAGGACAGCACCAATGCACACCCTATTACGTACCGTACGCATACATGTAACTTTACACTACGTACAGTAAACAAAGTAGACAGCTACAAGCAAAACCGAAAATTCATGCTAAGGCCATTTCGTGACTATAGGCAGGCAACAACTCTTAGGATGGCACCGCACGCAGACGCCGTGCTCGTCTACGACAAAAAACCCAAGCAGCCAAAACAACAACGAGACAGAATTTTGTTCGTCAGCAGCATGCAGGAATCGACGAAGTACACAGAGCGCACAGCCAGCAAGCACCCTAACGGCTTTGTTGCCTGCCTACAAGCGGCCTTGGCACGAACAAGCGCCTCACATTACATCTGTACAAGCAGCGTATGTACATTATGTGCTAGCAACGTACAATTACGTGCACAATACGTACAGCACGTACAGTTACCTTATCCAGTGAGTGGGAGGGCAATACACGTACATGCACACACGCAACTTATTTTCAAACCAACTGCGTATCTGTTCAGGCAGTCTTAATACGTGAATCTACGTGTGCGGAGAATGGTCAGTCCCGCAGAGCGGAACACAAACCTGCGCTTCCGAATTTTGCGACGTCAACGCAGCGGCGCCTGACTTGACGACGTCTGAGAGTTGAATGATGGTTCGGACGGCGTTCTGCGCGGCGACCGCAAGCTGTTCTTGGCTGCTCGCAGCGCCAGAGACGAGCGCTTTCGTGTCCTCAACGAGCGCTTTGGCCGTCTTCAAGATCGCCTCGCGGTGGTCGCTGAAGACGTCCCCCTCGCGTTCAGGATTAAGCGTGCCCGCAGTGGCGAACATGATGGTCGTATCGAGATCGCCGATGATGCCGGAGACGGTGCTCGCTGCGTTGATACACGCCTGCGTTCCACGGCTGCCTGCTTGCAACGCGGCAAGCACAGCGGCGACGCGCTCGGCCACGATGCGTGCGGATTCTGCGAGGTCGCGCTTCGCGAACGCATCGTCTGGATTCGAGCGGCACGCGCCAGCGTTCTTCACAAGGTCGATGCAGGCCGTTCCCAACTCCTGAACGGTCGAGCGAATTCTGAACGCAACCTGCACAAAGACAGGCCACAAATCATGCTGGGAAAACAGAAACACAATTGTGCGTACAATGTATACGTACTGTACGTAATATTCGAGTTTGCAACAAAACCGCTGCTACACCATTGGTGTGTACCTCGGAGCCTGCGGTTGCTGCGACGGCCCCACGAGAGTCCTCAGCGAGCTGCGAGTAATGTCTAGAGAGTTCGAGTGCAAGCGGTCCGAGTTCACCGACGTTCGTGTACGATTTCGAGACCATCTCTTGCGCAATCCGCGTGATCTCCTTGCACGAGCGCACCATACGCGTCTGATAGTCAACGAAGTTGGCATCCTCGATGCTTATCGACTCGTCCGCCTTCGCGATTGCCCGACTAATAGTCTCGACCATGGTAGAAACGACGCCCGATTCAGAGACCGCTTCGCTCAGCGTCTGAAGCAGCTCGTTAAGCGCCTGGTGCAGATTTGCCGCTTGCGTGTTCAGCTCGCTGTGGAACTGCGTTGCCTGGGCAAAGCAAGCAAACACCCAATAACTACGCAATCACGCATAATGAATGCATCAAAGTCCGCCCCACATGAACGGATGCAATCCTCGTTCACTTCACACACACAGCGTCCGTGTAGTGTATGTACAGTACGTATGCAGCACACACGCGTGCACAGTTGTCGGGCAAAAGACGAGCTTGATATAATAGCGAGACTGTTGCCGAAAGAGACCAAAGCCAAAACTAACCTTTGGATTGCCGCCGGAATCTTTGGCAGCGTAGACGAACGCAAGCTGACACTCACAAACCGTCTTGCACTGATCAAGCACCTGCGTCTGTCGTCGCGAGTTATAGCTCAACGACGCGGCACCAATGCAGCTGTCGGTCAGCGGTTCAAAGAAGCTCATCGACTCGAGCACCTAAAGCGCATATCAAAGAAAGAAAAGTCAGTCTATTCCCGCGCCTCAATTGCTCCTTTGCATTACAGTCTACATAGAAATAGATAGACTAGATAAAATGAAGGTACGTAGACTAAAATTCATAGAGAAATAGAACCAAAGTGCACACGAGAATAGAATGTGGAGGACGTACTCGATGCCCCAAGTTTTCCGCCTCCCTGAGCGCAGCGACACGAACTGGATCGATTCGTTCTAATATCTGCAGGGCGCTATTGTTCATCTGCTCTTGGAACGACTGCTCTGTGCCGTCGCGTCGTGGCGGAAGTTGCTGGCTGAGCGCAGCTAGCGCCGACTGATCGAGCTGCCGAATTAGTTCGTTTAGTCGTTCGATCGCCCAGTCGCACTCTGACTGGCCCGGAGCCTTATCGCTAAAATGCAAACAACCACGTCTATCAACCTCACGGGCCGTACTGGTGGTGAATTCACTAAAAGTGCACTGTACGCACCGTACAGTACATACAATGTACAGTACGCACACGTAGAGTACGTAGTACGCACCGAATAGCGGATACAAGATTCTTGATCGAATCGGAAACAATCTTGGAATGATTAGCTAGCAACTGCCACGCAGGTGGATCCTTCGGATTAATAGCGAGCGACTTGGCTGTCAAAATCATGTCACACGAGCCGTCAAGCATTCGCTTGCCAGAAGACGTTATCGGCTCTTGTGCTTGGCGACCCTTAAACCACCGCATACTTTGCAACTGTGAAACGCATAAGGCCATGCACACTAGACAGCGTTAATGACATTGCCAGGCAGACGCACACCTGCGGGCTGATTTTGGCCGCAACGCTTGCAAATTCTGGCGAGCCCGCATACGTCGCAAGACTGTCGAGAGCAGCGAGCAACGGTCGAGTCGACTCTGCACACTCATGCTTTCTCGACGTCGTGAAATCCTCGTCAAGAGACTGCAAAACAAATCACAACCTCCATTTCTATTATTGCCACCAAAATGCGTTGCATTTTTCTACGCAGAGTATGCAGTAGAGTAGGCATTAAAAATCAATATAAGCGAGTGGCAAACCTTGATCGATTTAATTACACCAGCGGTCGCGCTAGCCACATCGCGCGCGCAGTTGATGAGATGTTTCTTAGCCGCCGGATTGCTTGTCTTCGCTGATGCGTCGCGACACATGTTCGCAAGGACGCTTGTCTGCTTTGCGATCACGGACGCTGACTCGAGTACCTGCACAAAACGCATGCACACAACCATCGGTAACAATGCACAGTACACGTTGCACGCTTTTAGCTGTCGGAGTATGGGTGCGTATGCAGTAGACACGTATCTATCGACTTCACTATCCGTTCGAGACTGACCTGCGGCTGCGTAACACGTGGCGACCTGAGCGTTTCGCATGCCTCGCGCACCGCTTCGACCGCTCGTGCGAGTCGCATCGAGTCGACGAGTCCGGGTCGCCCGGCGACGCTGGCCCGATCCGAGGCGCCAACGAGGTAGGCTGCTTGGGCGGCCGCTTCAGCGAGGCCACAAACGGAGCCAGCCACCTCGCGCACCGAGTGGCAGAACGAGTCGAGTTCGGCGTTCTTCGCATGGTGCGCGATGCCCGTCATGCCGTCGCCGAGACTCTTCGAGCGCTCAGTTACCACCTCGAGACACTCGTAGTACGAGTAGTCGTTGATGGGCACGCTCGGCGAATCGAGCAGATGGCGGCATGCCTGAATGCTTCGCAGCGCGTTATCGCACTCGCGCTGCCACGGCGCGCCAGACGTGCACAGGTCGATCAAACGATTGATGCTGTCTGTCACAAGTCTTCAAAAAATAAACCACCAAACAATAATGCAAAAACGGTTCACTAACACGCACGGTGTACGTACTGCATGTAATGTACATAAAGCATGCAGTGCGAAGATTAGCATCTACGCTCCGTTCGACAACATAGATTTCAAATCTATCACGAAATGCTAATGCTTACCGTGCCACCGAAAGCAGCTGATTCTTGGCGTTCGGAGCATTTGGATCAGCGGCGGAGGCCTTTGCTTGCATCAAGAAACGCACTGACTGCTGTGCGATACTGCGAAGTGCGTCCACGATTTGCTCTCGTGCGACTGGATCCTAAACGCGGCGGAATAAACCTTCTGTAGTAGAGGTGTTTCACACACTTCGCAATTTCAAACGATTCTTCACATGGCAAGACGCGTTCCCAAAACAACCACATGTATTGTACGTATTTTTGTGCATTCCATTCCATGTGAATACCTGCGTCAAATAGGCCAACTCGAGGCCCACGAAGATGAAGCGCTTGAGCACAACAACATAGTGCCTGATTGCTTCAGATAGTAAATGAGGTGGTCCGCCCAACGCTGCGACGACCCGATTCGTCGCGTCAGTCAACTCGCTCGCAGCACGTAGCAGATCCTCTTGCACTTCAGCATAGCTGCGCGACGTCGGCTGCAGCTGAAAAACGCGCCCGCTTTGCACACTCAAACGCTTCATGCTCACACGCAACTACTGCAGTACAGTGCGATGTTCTAACAGGTAAGAGGTATGCTGCTACATGAACAAGGCGACATCCTCCGGCAGCTACCTCATTGACGTTCAACGTCTGAACCAGCGTCGATATTGAGCTGATTGCGACGTCGATGTCCTGCTGGCCGGGCAGGCAGCTAATGCAGTTGTTCAAGCTGAACGTCACCGCCTTCGCAATCTAACCAACACAGAAACCAATGTACTAGCCCGAAAGCGGACTTGGCGAAGCTCACCATCATCTCTGTCTGTCTGTCCCTTACTTGTGTCAGTCGCTGCTGATTGTCGGAGCCGTTGGGGTTCTTCATGCAGTGCTTGACCTCCTGCATAAGTAGCTGTGTCTTGTCCATGAGATCGCGGGCGGCGTCGATGAGACGTTCGCGATTTTCACCGCTGGGCGGGCTCGTCGCGGCGACACCGTGGACGGCTTGCGCCAAAGTGCGCAGACCATCGGCAGTGTCGCGTGCGGTGATACCAACGTACTGCTCGTCGTTCTGAAGCGTCGCAGAGAGAAGCTGCGAAACGTTCGCACCAATCGATTTCGACGACGAATGCAGCTGGCTCGCCGCACCATCAAGCTACAACACATGTACGACACGTATACTCGCTGGGCTAGTCTTACACAACTTTACACGTGACGCAGCCAACTGACCGATTCGCGCGGCAACGGATAGAGACGACCTTCGGAAAGCATTCGTCGATAGTCGTAGAGATCGCCGTCCAACTGGCGAATAATTTCTATAGCGTTATCAACCTCGAGAGAGCCGAGAACGTCTTGAGCCTGAGAAGCAATACGACAAAGATAGACACATAATGCAGAGATGAGCATCGGAACGTACTCTTGTGATTGCCATCCGCAGTTCGACGAGCGACTGTGCGAGATATTTGGTTGAATTGGAAAGTTGCATCGATGCTGACTGATCGGCAATGGTGGGCACCGCGGACCGCCCCGAAAGCACCAAATGATCACAAGGCTGAAACAACATCCACCACGTCAAACCATGTACCAGAACAAAAGCCGCCTACTCACGCAGTCTGCATAGCCATAAGTGACGAATACACACTCGTGTTCTATACTGGTGGTGTAGTATACGAAGCATAGTAGTACACAGTTCTATACTGGTAGTATGCGAATACACAGTGTGTATACTGGTGTTGTAGTGCATAATTCGAGCAATAGACACCTGCAAGAACTCGACGGATAGACGGAGCAGCTCCATCTGCGACAGTGTATCGTCTGGATGCGTCTGCGACTGTTTCACTGAGGAGATCACGCGCGGAGTTAGATCGGCCACTTCCTGTAATAACAAATAGTAAAGTGCACGCTTTTCACCGAGTTATTACATCCAACTATCTCTGCACCGCACAAAACTACTTCGTACAATGTTACATCTACGTTATGTGCTCATGGTTGCATGCACATCGTGAATATAGATAGTATGTAGATTGTTTATAAGCCGCACGCCAGCACTGCATCGTACGTACCTGGCAATAGTAGGTCATCTCCTGCTGCGACTGCGGGTTTCGATTCGTCGGTTCGCACACCGCAGCGGCAGCTACCGACTGCGTCGCCGACGCCACCGTCTGTTTGACGGCTTGCTAAACAAGTCAACAAATTCTAACACACCTGGCAAATATGGCTCAACTAGCATCCACTATCACTTGTTTTGTGCCCCACTGACCTCGAGCTTGAGAATGGCAGCTCTGCGGAGTTGATCTTGTGCGGCAGCGCTGGTCGCGGTGCGGACATCTTCTGCGGCTGTCCTCAACTGCATCTGATTCTCAAAGTCGTGCGGACTGCTCGCGCAGCTCTTCGCCGCCTCAATCATCTTGGTGGTCGCATCGGCAAGCTTCTTGGCGGCTCCCATGAGACGCTGCGAGTTGTCCTCCGTCTCGACCTTCGCCTCCGTCTTTATGTGGCTAATCAAGCTGCCGGTGGCCTGCGCAACCAGCTTCGCGTTCTGGATAATGTCCTTCTGCGACTCAGAGTAGGAAATGATGCGCTCGGTCGACTGAAAGATCGTCTCCACATCTTCGACGTGCGCGCCACGACGCGGACCGGCCTTGATGTGTGCGAGTAGATCGTTGAGAGCTTTGCTCACGCGCGCCGCTGCATCGCGCAAATCGCCCAGCGACGGCTCATCTTTGCACGCAAACTAAGCAATTGAAAAGAACGCGTGCGCCAGTAAAGCCATAGCTCGCATCGTAAAACTCGTATGCACACTGTACGAAACAAGCTCATAGACAGCTTTGCCACACACCTCGGCGTCTTTAAGCAGCTGCTCGACAGCTCTCGCGACCTGGCGTGCCGCTTCGGTGAGCTGTTCCTGGCACGCAGGACTATCAATCGTCGGCGCAACGACGCGCGCACACGCCACCAGCTGCGAGGTTGCAAACGCGCACTGCGTCGCCGAGTGGATCACTCGATCTTGGAGCGCTTGATCTTCGCACAAACTGCTCACGGTCTTCGCGCGCAGGACGAGATTTGCCGTCGTTGTTGCAACAGCTTTCGCAAGAATTACAAGCAGATCCTATAACGCAGCGATAGCAGCAAACAGTGCATGAGAAAGAAAAAGCGCACGCCAGAACGGCTGCAGCAGACAGCAGCAAGCCTGCTTCACACGTAGAGTACAGTACGTACCTGAAACTCTCGCTCCTCGTCGGTCGGCTCGTCAATCGTCTTGATCATCGCATGGCTGTAGTCACCGACGCGACTCGCAGCCGCAAGCACAACGTTTCGCGGCTAAAAGCAAACAAGAACGATAACGACGTGTGCACGTGCCCGTATGTGCAACATCGATAACCACTAATCAGCTGAAAAACCACGCGCAACACAAGACAGGCAACGAAAACAAGAAGAGAGAGAGAAGACCGACTACATGCGTGCATGAAACCACAAGACTGTCGCCAGACCATCACCAACCACGAAGAGCAACACCGACTACTGTACCTCGTCCTTGGGCAACCGTTTACGTGGAGGCGGTGTCGGCGCCACCGCACCACACTCTGGGCTGCGTGCAGGCTTATGAGATAATTAAATAGAGACGGTTAAGTTTCAAGCACTCGACTGTTGTTAGACTAATTAGTATTAGTAAACACTTGCACGCATGCCCACAGTACACCGCTGCTGCTACAAATTTATATGCCAGGCGTGCATACCTCGGCGCTCTCCGGATTAACCGTTCGCAGCAGATCGGAGAAGGCGCCACAAAGTCGTCGCGCCGCGTCAAGTAGTTTGTCGCCGCGATCCTCTTCTTCACTAAAAGAGCAAAAATAAACGAAAGAACACTGATTGCACGTTCACCAACGAAACACAAGTAACACTTGCGCAATTTAATTAAGCGTGCAACATGTTCTTTCTTACGTATGTACAGTAGATAATCGCACGATGTGAGTGCATTGCAAGTAGACCAACAAGTTTAGATACCATACGCACATCAATGCCGCAATGGTTCGCACGCCCTTCGTCATGTCGGGAATATTGCTCGATATTGTTGAAATGGCTGCGCCCACGGCCGTGTGATCGATTCGATCAGGTACCGCTGCAAGTGAAGAACACCTTGCCACTGGTGACGTAGAATCGCAAAGGACAGCAGGTAACCGCTAATCATTCGTTTAGTCTCTCACCGGCAGTCTTCTGAACGACCTCGGCGGTGGCGGCGCCAATGGCCGCCAGCTGATCCTGCACCTTTTGCTTGTGCACATCGAGCTCCGTCTCCTTCC
>JAQGBB010002534.1:0-10729 GCA_034691745.1 Prismatolaimus dolichurus | reverse complement strand
TCTCTCTTGCTTCAAAAACATGTGCTGGTGTTTTTTTTGTCAAACGGCAGGATGCCTTTTCGGCTTTGCCGATTTACTTGTGTTGAGTACGGATCGATCATCGACGCCGTCGAAACACAGAACTGACGGTTTTTGCGTCGAGCAGTCTCGCATGCCTATCAGGCTGGCCGCAGCTTGTCTTTTCTATTTGGTACTCTCGTCAACTAACAGCGACGCAAACAATGAATCAACAGCACGCAGCAGCAATTTTTGCGCAGAAAACTAGTTCCAAAGTCTCCTGCCCCAATAATGCGCCAAAAGGCCATCTACGAACTCATCCAAGCTATTGACCCAAGGTACTTAACGTAAAAACCGCAAATCAATCGGTTGCTCCTAGCTCTAAAAGATGACGGACAGACGGACGGATGCACGGAGAGCGAACACACAAAAGCCATAGCATAAGGCTACACTACGTGTTACGTAGTGGGCCTAAAATGAGACTGACGATTTTCTCGACTTTACGATTCCGCAGGACTTTGTTAAGTACTAGGTCTTCAAATTTGCTCGGTACACTGACTGTGGTCTTGCTCATGGCGTTTGCGGTAAGTCTCCACGTGTGTAATGTTGTTCTTCTCCGGCTGCTTCATACCATTTGAAAACTATACAATTCGCCATAATAGGATAATATTGTTTGGCCAGAATATCGAGGGAGCAGCGACATGCCGCCAGGAACCATCATCGGTATTGTCGTCGGTGTCGTCGTCGGTGTTGTCTTTATGGTCGCCTGTTGCACCGGTGTAGCGTAACGGAATGACTTCCCATAACAGAATGACTCCCCCATGCAGATCTCCGCGCATTGTGAACCTATTAGCATAAAACGTTTTCCACACGAACCTTATAATGGGCCTATGTCGGGCGCTAATTTGCGGCTATTTTGGTGAAACAGGCGATGAGATGCAAATTCCTGAATTTCTCAAAATTTGCACATGCTTGCATAGGCAATTTCGCTAAAAATTCATAACTCATCCTAAGTAATTTATATAGTTGTTTCAACTTACCTACGGTTACGCAGTAACATTTTACAGAATCCGGGAGAAAGACATGCTACTCCATCAGTTGCTACTAAACCTGTGAATTTTTAACGAAATTGCCTATGCAAGCATGTGCAAATTTTGAAAAATTGAGGAATTTGCATCTCATCGTCTGTTCCACCAAAATAGCCGCAAATTAGCACCCGACGTAGGCTCATCATAAGGTTAGTGTAGAAAAAGTTTAATGCTAATAGGTTCACAATACGCGGAGATCTGCATGGGGAGTCATTCTGTTATGGGGAGTCAGTCCGTTACGCTACACCAGCTGAAGGCGCAGCGTGTTTCAATGTGTCAAAATGACGAAAAATTGCTGCCATTATTTTGAGACATTTGAGTCAGTCATGTGTTCAGCCAATCTTTAGAAAATCGTTCCGAAATTTTTGAGAAAATCTAGCACCGTACAAGGACTACTAGCGTGCGTGATAGGTTTATAATTTGAAGTTTTCTGCTACAACGTTTCTTGATGGTCACAAAAGATGGACTGAAAATGCGAGCTGGAGATCAGTTGCACACAGCGTCAGACCTTTCTGGGGTTCTTAGTCGCACTTCTCAGACACTAAAACGCGCGCGAAACCTTTCAGTTGCTAGCTAGAATAGTCTCTTAAAATTCGCGCGTATGCTGCGGTAGCCTCCGTGGCAGCGGTCGGTCAATGAATTCAGCCAATTCGGCTTCTTTCAGGTCGAGCCGAATGTGATCCTGCGGTGGGTGATCGCGTTTGCTGTTTGCCGACAAGTTCGTATGCGGCAGAAGGAGAAGTTTGCGGGCAAGCTCGCTCTCCGTCAGCGTTGACGCTGGCAGCGGCTGCACCGCGAGGTCATCGATTATAGAGAATGCAACCTGTGTATGTCGATCGAGCAGATAGCTGAGCTCGAGATCATCGTCGTCGCTGCCAAACGGGCGAACGAGGAATCGACCGACCTGAAGAGAAAATGCAGTTTTGGCTTTTAAACTGCACGACCAGAGTTAATGTAAATCATTTAGGGAAGAACATTTGTTGGTGTCTAAATTATTCTAAAATACTATAAGTAAAATATTTTAAAATTTTAAGAATTCGTAAATTTTAAATAATTGATATTTATAATTATGTGAAAAATTTCCGAAAAGAAAAAGTGCATTTTTTCCCAGGGGGCCCGGAAGGAAAACAGAAAGAAAAAATTTTCCGACCCCCTCGGAAGCAGATAGAAAAAAGAAATTTTTTCCGGATTGCCGGAAACCGCAAGAAAACGCAAAATAAAAAATCGTCCGGAAAAAAGTCCAATAATTTCAATGCGGCTTCATCATAGGGTAAAATTTCGAAATGACGTCGTTTATACGCAAGTTCTTAAAGTTATCACGCTCGAGTTGAGATATGTTTTGTATGCCTTTTTGCAGGCCAAACTGTAGCACGTACGTACTTTGTACCAGCCAACGTAGAAGAGCAGTTGTAAGACGGTGAAGATGGGAAAGTACCAGTCAGCTTGCACTTCACCGCTATTTGGCTTGTAAAACTGTCGTCCAATAACGCACATACCGAAGTACGTGTAGACTGTAATGGTAGCAACTTGCGTGTAGATGAGCGGCAAGGAGACCTTAAACAAAGCACTTTGAGCTTTGTATACATCTCCAATATGCCGAAAACAACTTCCGAGTAGTCTGGATATTAAATTTTGTGTCTTGGGGACGTCTTAACCTGAAATATTCTCGAAATTTCTGGAGGCATCTTTGCCGTATCAAATTTTAAGCAATCACGCATTTCGATCAATGGGTAAAATATTCTAGATTCTGACCAATAAGATTACTCGAACATATGCACTGGCGATGGCGATTCATTTTTAAACCTAGAAACTCTTCCGAGTCTATTATTTGTGCATGTGCGGGTCTGAACAATGCTTATAGTATACCCAGTCGTAGCAGTAGAGCTTTCGCAGATTATTTCTATATATCGCAAGCGTCGCCAGAGTGTTGTTGAGAATAGACGCTGGGACGGACGGATTCTCGGCAAGATGTTGGTTGAAAATTTTGAGGCACCAAATCAGTGGCAGCATCCATTTCACGCTAGATGGATGTGTTTTCTCTTTATCCTGGTAGACATTTAGTTCTTCGGGTGTCATAAAACCGGCGGTGACGAGATGCTTCTCGGTCGGGAACCGTTGTCGAATCGGCTCCGAAATATCGCGCCAGCAGAGCGCCGTCGAAAGGATCAGATACCTGCAACAAGGGTCTCCACTTTATATACACTACTCACTGACATTTTGAGAGGATCACTCAAGCTCACTATTTTAAACAGATTTTAAAGCCAAAATTTTTGCAAATTACAATTAAAAATAATTCATTGAAATTAAAATTAAAATTTCATTTTTGATTTATTTTTTGTCGGCTATTTTCTTTTTGAAAAAAAAAAATCTATTTTTCACGACTTTACCAACGGAGAAGAGTCATTTGTGTGTCTACCTTGCAATCTTTCGTCGTCTCTCCAAAAATTCGTCACCTGGCATCACCGAAGTGAGAAGGAGCATAACGTCGTCTGGCCACGGAATGCATTCAAACTGCTGCCACCAGCGCTACAAAAAGAAAAAAATGTCGTTGTTAAATTGAAATGGATCCCTGTCTCAACGTCGACCATACCGAGACGACTGAAGTGACGTAGAAGCCAAGCAGGAACGTGATCGGGATATTTTTTGTAAAATAGTTAAAAACTCGAACGACATATTCGAAGCGAGTTCGCTGATCGTCGTTCAACGCAACGTGATAAACTATTGCAAAAGTGTAGTAGAGAGCAAGAAAGATCATCAGTTCGATGTACGTCGCTTTCCATATCGATGCCTTCCAGCGAATAAGAAGCCGCCAAATATTGTCAGCGTATGAGATTGTCATGGCTTAATTTCAAAGCTAAGAAAGTTTGCTAAAATGAAGCTTAAGATTAGTGCTACATAATTATAGCATTTATGCCTTGATAATGAACCAATAAGGTCAAGAAGGTAAAATGTCAAGCACTGCGAACCCGGAAACCGGTCTTTAACCCGAGTTGTCAGTTTGGGAAACTTTGGTAAAATTTAGGTCACCTAAAGAAGAAAAAACGTGTCAACGGGGCCGAAACGGTGTTTTGCTGCATGCTTTTTCAACGTAAAATTGCAGAGCAAAATTGAAAACAGTTTCGAAAAGTTAAATTTTTGACGGTTTGAAATGTGAAGATTAGCCAATGGTAGATATAACAAAAAATGTGCACTATACGTGCCAATAAAACGTTTCACTTTTCGTTATTTTCGAACAAAAGCCCTCCAAATGTTTCTTGGTTCTTTTCTTGAGTTTTTTAATTGAATTTTTGATTTTATTATTCTTGAATTTTTTGCACATTGCTTTTTCGTCAACTGGGCTAGTTTTTAGGGACAAAGTTTATCACCTATCAAATTGAATGCTGTTTTATAACAAAGCGCCCGTCTCGTTGCGAAAACCTTTGAGAAACATCAAACCCTCTTCAGAAATTCTGCAAAGCGACCTCCACTGATCGTGAACATAAATGCAACGTTTTGACGTCACATGAAGAAAGGAAAAGAGTCAAAGAAATTAAATCCAGCGCGTCGGACGAGAACTGTGAATGACAGTTGTTTATGCCTGTAAATCTGACATGGTATACACCCGGCCGACGTAACTTCGCAGAAGTTTTATCGACAACAGTGCATCCGACATAAAATTTGTTGTAAAACACACCGATAACAACGCAATTACGTGCAGTAAAGCTTTTTATAGGAAAAAATCGTCGCACTGGGTTCGCTCACATGTGACTTGTTAGTAACTTTTTATCGAGAGAAATGGGTCCACCCAATAATGCAACTGTGGAAAAATAATGCAAAAGAAACTAAAAAATTTTTGCCTCCCCCCAAACGCCAACCCTACCCACTACCACGCAAATTTTTTTCTTAAAACTGCACTTGCGCAAAAAATGTCGCTAGCAAAGTTTCTGTTTCTGGTATGCGCATTATGGTGTGGTTAATTTTTTGAAATTTTAAAAATAAAAATGTCAAAATCGCTCCGGGTTAAAAAATTTCGCTCCCTTCCAGCCAAAACTCGAGCGCTCCGGTGCGGCTCCAGCCAACCGCGGAGTCAAAAAAGGAAAGGGAAATCCCCGCTGTCGGGCCGACAACCGGCGAAAAATAGCAGGGGATTTCCTTACCAAAAAGCTCAGACCGGGAAAATCGAGAAAAACTGTCGGAAAGTAATGGAAATCAACGTTTCCACAAGCGTAATTTCAAAAAATTATTTTAGTAGTAAAATTTGTGCAAACAAACAATTAGTAAAAGATTTTTTGAGAAATCGTCAAAAAAGGTCAAAGAGTAACAGAGATTGACGCTTCACATGCAAATTTTCAAAAGTTTTGAGGAGGTTATACCCTGGACCCCGTTTCTAGGGGATTCCGCCTCCTACGACCCTCGGAGGCTCTGCTCTCTGGACCATCCTGGCTTCGCCATCCGGAGTCTTTTTCCCTGTGGGAAAATCCTGGCTCCGCGGTTGGATTCCGAAGCAATTTCACTAGGATGAGGTAAGGCACTCAAGCAGGAGTGAATAATCTGGCTTAATCTTTGCCTGGTATAAAATTGACATGGAGTGTTATACGACAAGCTATCTAATAGCATCCCACTGCTTTTGTGCGTGTAGGGCAAACACAAAAGCGAAAGAATCCATTTAAAATCTCGGTAGAAGAATGCGAAAATCAATTAAAAAAGAAGAAAAGCTTGAAGAAGAGTCAGTGATTCGAGATCAAGCGCGGGTGACATAAATTCCACAGAATCTGTACGTCCGCACCTTCGGAGCAGCGAAGATACGCAGTCTCCGTCCCTGTGCACGCATTTTGTCGTGTCAACAAGCTGTTGTCAAGGTGACCTTCATTATTAGCAAATCATTTACGTATAGCCGAACAAAGGAGGCGTTTTGTAGCACATTATAGCTTTCAAGAACAGCTTATGCCCGTGAACGTGCACGGCTCACAAACATAAGCTGAGCGTAGTAATTCTGCACCAAGATGAAACGACTGTGTCATCGAAAACTGCGCATAAGTTTTTAATTTTTGTCCGCAGAAATCCCACGGCGTCGGAATTACTCGAACAAAAACTCGGTGGAGCTTTCTTGCTAGTAGTGATTTAACCAAATCCGGATCAGTACGCTTAAAGCGAAACGATCTGCTGACGGGTCATTGAAATCTGAAGGCCTATAAGGCGGACGTGTATGAGAGTGAAAATGGTCGCACTAAGTAGAAAAAGTTCGTAAAATAGGAGAAAGTGAGAACACATTTTATTTTCTGATTGCACGTCGTCTGAAAAAACTTGTTCCGTTCAATTTGGGGATCTTCCACTAAAGACTTCCGAGAAAAATTTGAATTTTGACCCCCTCCGCTCTAAGCTTAATGAACATTTACGCATTAGACAAAGGAAATGTCCGCAAAAAATTTGAATTTCCCTATCCCCCTCTCCCCTCCGCGAGGATGTCTTTAATGGAGGGCCCCTTGTTTTTAAAAACGTGCATTATCAGATTGGGAAGGTACGCGTGCTGCGAACTTGCTCATACGTAGATCCGAAGAGGGAACAAATGCCCAGCAACGTACAAATAAAAAACTGTTTTCGAAAAAATTTTCGTATGATGTGCAAATTTGGTGAAACCAAGGTTTTTCAAATATTCCCAAACATTTTAGAAGATGTTCAAGAATGTTTAAACAATAACATAAAATTTCGTCCGCCTAACAAATCCAACAATATGCTGAGACGCTTTTTTCCACAGAGGAATTTCGGATGGGCACTACGAAGAGGCATCCTTACAGAGACGTAATATCAAAAAGCTTTAGAGAAATATTGCGCCGTAATAAAAGTGTCAACAGACGCTCGTGCGCCTACAAAGGATAAACATTTCATTGACGCCTTCAGTGCTGAACGAACGGACAGAGATGGTGTTCCCACGTTGGGGACTACACCTTTACGCGCTGATTTCACGTGATTTTATGTGTACGCGCATAAAGAGCTTACGTCGCCTACCTTTGCTAAAGTGCAAACACTGTTTGAGATTTGAAGCTTTATCAGCGTGACTGTGCAGAAGGGGACGAGGACGCTCGAGCACCGATGAAATAAAGCGCACAATAAAGCTTACGCGCGTGCGCAAGCTATTGCGAATTACAAGTCGCTCAGGTCATTTTTAGATAAAATTTTTTTAGAAATCTCAGAATCTTGCAAAAATTAGTAAAAAATAACAAAATTTAAATTCTATGCAAGCTGTGAACGTGTCCCCGGATACCGGAGCCTCTCAGAATGTTGTTCATAAACACAAAATTATGAGTACATAAATGTGTGTTCATGCCTCATGACCACATGGCTACTTAGGCGTTTTTTGCACACTAGTTTAGAAAGGTTGAGCAGAAAGACTTCGAAAATTAAGCAAGTCTTAGTCTAGCATATGTGACTGATATTCGCGAAAACTGCCTAGCTCAAGCATGGAAAAAATTTGCGTGAACGTGGGGCTGAAATCAGTTGAAGACACTGTACATTTCTTTTTCATGCTTCTCGAGTGTGGGCGTTTTGAACTGTGCAATTAAGTGATTTTTATATAAGCCTCTTTATGAACATTCTTTTATTCAAGCTGTATCTGCAGCGCAATAAAGCCATCCCGCCAAACCCGACCGCAAGCTTTTCGCCCATGCTGTTCCATCTGCACAGCTGACGTGATCAATGGCGAGAGGGTTTTCGAGCGCGAATAGCTCCGAACGACTTTTCCACTACGAAAGTTTTCATGTCAACTTCGGACTGGGCAGCTAATTACGAAGTCATACCTTAGCTCACCCCCCGTGTCAGAAACGTTACCGTACTTTCTTGATTAATCCCCCTGGGGGGGGGGGGGGGGATTATTCAATTTTTGCCATTTTGGACCAAGGTTTTTACAAAATAATAATCCCCCAGGGGGGATTATTCCAGAAGTACCATCCCATGTGATTTGAAGATAAAATTAGTACAGCGCTAAATTTTGTGCTCGTAATGGAAACTCAGCCTCAAACAATGTGCTCTTACCTCTATCCAGCCCATACTTTTGCTTTCGACCAAGAATTTCCCCCGTTACTACGTAAAATAACCGTTTGCCGGCTGGAAAAACCATATATTATTAACTGACGTCTGAGGAAAAAATTTGACATATTAACTCCCCCCTCCCGAATAATCCCCCGAGGGGGATTAATCGGGAGGGGGGATTAATCAAGAAAATACGGTACGTGAGTGGGCCTAAAAACTGAATAGGTAGCTCGTCAGATTTTGGCACTTCGTCCTGCTACCTCTAAGTTGACCAAAGTTAGCGTACGTCCAGGACGGCAAGTGTTGGATATATTGCTGGAAAACTTGGCTGTGGTGCTTTGCAACGCGTGGAACAATTCCAAAAGCTGTTGACCGTATGGGTGTGCTATGTTTTGTGCAAGAACGACAGCGACTGCAAAACCTGCTGGTATTGTGCTACTCACTACTGTGGCCTAGTATGAAGCCAGCACTGTGTTTGTGTTTTAGTTTTGGGATTTTCTGGTATATTCACTGACAGAACAAGATTACCAGTCTATTTGAACTAACGGTAAAGGCGTTGACTTTTTGGTCTCTAAAGAGTTTTTTGCATTCGGCAAGGAGCGGGTGAAGCGAGCGACAATAGAACGAGGCTTGCTGGTCATTCTAAAATTATCCTCCCGTATCCCTGGTATTCCCTATCCCTCGTGGATAAAAGTTAGCGCACGATGTGAGCAGCGCAGGCGTATCATTGGCAAGTTGCCAATTGAAGGGGGTTCAGGAAACGAACCCCCCGACAAAAGACGTTGGTTTTGTTTGATAAGCGCGCGAGGAAAACCTGTGTGCGAATGGTAGGCGCCCAATTGTGCGCGGGTTTTTCTCACTTGCTTCCAAGCTTTTGGAAGCAGGTTCGGGGTGTTTTTTGCGTTTTTCTTAGCCGGATGCCTTTCGCCCCGGCGATTTAGCTGTGCCTCACCAGTAAACAGTAAAAACGTGAATAAAAATAAAAATGAAAACTATCTGCCAAAAATTTTTGCTGTGTTGTATGATGGCGAACACCGCCAGGTAATTTGCCGATTATCTTGAAAGCGAAAGCTTCTCGAAAAACACAAGCTCCGCAGTACGCAATTATCGTTTGACATTAGAATATGTGCTCTCAGTTCCAACTTGTGGCGTGTCAACGTGTTACGTAGTGTGCCTACGGAACGGTACGCCTCACTTGTTTCTTCTCATAGAACATGACTTTTCTGATCACACTGACGTCGCTCAAACAATTTCAGCAGTAGACATTGCGTCTAGTTTTGCCGTCCATCTGTCTATTGGTGCGGGCAGAAAACGTGATACGTATCTGCACTTCTCGCTAGCGCACAGTCCACTTTAGGTGCCATTTTCTGCTCCCCCGTGGACTATAATAAACAGGAGGCACATTTGGAAAAAGATACTTGTGTCCAAAATGGCTAAAATTAAGCTATGCCTCGCGGACTATAAGTGAAAAGTACGGCAGGTGTATTTCGTAAAAAGATTCGGACTTAGAGGAGGAAGGTGTCGGGCTTTGCGTACAAAACGTCAGTTTTAACACGTGGGGTAAATCACGACTTTCGAGGATAGAGGATTAGATTGGAGGGCTAAAATGCGTTCTTTATGGAAAAGCCCATAAGGCATACGTAGAGAAAGCGTATTCGTATATTTGCTTTGTCGATGCGGGTTCGACTTTATTAATTCTGTTTTCGAAAATCAACCATATTTCTCTGACACTATTAAAGTTTTGCTTCTGAAAATTTGCAAAGCTCAAACTACATCGGAAATTACGTACAACGATTTTGAAACGCTCAAATTTATTCCCGATATTTTGCCTGCGAACGCTTGCTGCCATGGGCTGCAAGATTCATAAGACCTTGGCGCAAGACATCTCTGGAGCAACTTGCCAACGGTAGAGTAGTAGTAGAGAAGGAGTAGTAGTGAAATTCCATTAATAAAATTCTCTCAAAACATTGGTAAAGCAACATCCACGGAACGTTGTTTGCTTTTGCGCAGAACGTCTTCCAACTTCTTCTTGTGGTTCTTCAACCACATAAGCGTATGCACTGACATCAGGGTGCCATGAAAAACTTGAGGCTTTAACTGGGAGTCTTCTGTCACCGACAGACCATCGTTTTGAGTCATACGGAGATTATGCTATAAATGACCGACGGATAGCTGGGAAATATGTAGCGCCGGCTGCCAACACATTACCTGCTGCTCCGACGACGCTGCTGGGGGTAGAAGTGCAAAGAGAATGACGAGCACTACCACGACTGTTATAGCTGTCTTTTCCATTTAAAGGACTGTGGACTTAATCACGTTAATCGCCTGGGCGAAAGAAATGTAGATTTAAAAAATCTTTCTCGTTCGTTGCCAAATGCAAGAAAAAACACCTCGAAAATCGAACTCTCGACGCACTGCGCTAATGATGCGCCATCGAAAGAAATATTGTTGCCAATAACACGACGCAATGAACGCCTCCGTGGAATGCCCTGTCGTCAAGAAGTTTCTCTGAGAAGATAATAGAATTAAAGAGGTGCGCTGTCGCGCAAGCAGAAGCTCATGCTACCTTTCTGCAGCTTCTGCTTTACTCGTAAATATTATTCAGATCGTCTTGCGATGATCATGTGACGTCTAGCAAA
>JAQGBB010002533.1:0-10732 GCA_034691745.1 Prismatolaimus dolichurus | reverse complement strand
TGAGGCAATTTTTGCCATTGGACCAAATCTTGGACCAACAATTTTGTGGTCCGTGGACCACAAACTAGCCCTGTGCTGGTCCAGAGGTGAAGGTTAAGGTTAGGCTTCGGGGAAACTAACCGTGCGATCTTTGTTACAAGAATCGGATAGCAATGTAAGCAAGTGACGCGCATTTGCAGCAACGGGTCAACGCAGAGTTTGTAACGTCAACTGCTCACTGGAACACTAAAAACATAGTTTGCTGGCAGTGTGCGTGTTTACCAATGACACTCTTTATTGCAAAGGCGGTTAAAGATTTACCAGTTTCCCCGAAACTCAATGACCGCGCCCAAATTGCCATCAGGTCTATTTGCCATGCTGATTAGACTTCGAGAAACTCGTAAAGTTTGGGTTAACATCCTTTGCTGTGGAGAGTTGCACTCAAAGATTACGGTATGCAGCGACATGCCTATGTGTTCCAGTGCCCGATTGACGTATCTAAATTATGCATTGGCCAGTTTCGCGAGAAAGATTAACTTGCTAACATTGGCAATAAATTCTTCGTGATAGTTTATATAAAGCTTAGTTGCCCGTGTTTTTAAAACAGCAGGGTATCAGCCTTTTTAGTTGCACCTCGTTCGACAAAGCTTACAACCGTTTCGGAGCCTCGGAGATGTTATGTGGAAAATTAAACTAGGATATCGATTGCCGAAGAAGTGGTATCGGTATTTAACCATAGCTTTACTCGTTTTTGAACAAAATGCACGATAGCGCGCTATAGTGATGCCCTATCAAATGCACGTTGTCGGAACGTGTTGCGTTTTTCTTTGGATAAAGTTTTTTTTTGTCACCCAAAAGTCACGTGACTGGAAAGTCCATTTATAGCGTCGGTAACATTGCGGCGCAACCCAGGGCTTAGGTACAACCCAAGGCTTAGGCACAACCCAAGGCTTAGGCAAGAACCATTTTGCCGTAATCCCCCTCATTTTATGAATTTTTGTTTGGCTATAGTCCTTTATGGCTGAACCTATCTTTTGGCTCATTCCCATTGGCTGAATTTTGGGTGACAAAAAAAACTTCTTCCCTCTAGGAAGCGCGAGCACGAGTAGTTCAACTCTGGTAACCAGGGACTCGGGAAAATTTTTTTGCTTCCGACAAACCGCTGGCTAATGGGAATAGGGGTTGTGACCATAAATGTTGTCTCCGTGCAAGACATCGCATTCGTGCGCTTTAGCTTCATATAAAAGCTCAGGCCAAAATGAAAGCTTAGGCAAAGGTGATTAACGCAGACGCAGATAACATTCATTTGCACTGCGACGGAAAATTCGGACTGCGACGGAAAGCACTCCGTATTTCGTATGAATGGCGATTTTTTTTCGAAGAATCAAGAAAATTTTTCAGACGTCAAAAGGGGCCTGACCAGTCACGTGACTTTTGTCGGAAAAAAGAGATTTTTGTCGAGAGAAATTTTTTCAGGTACTTGTTCCTAAGTATAGCCAATGGATGAACGTTCCAGCGCCGCAGGCGCTTCTTTGAGCTGCTGCTTGTTTGAAAAGGGAAAGCGTTGTTCGCGGCCTGGAATAGTACCGTACGCGAAACGAATGCAAAAGGTATGAAAAACGGGCAAAATGTATACATATGCCCAAAACCAATTTGATTGATTAAAGGCGCTTCAAAGGCTCAGACTTACTTTCGACGAAAAAGTAAGTATCTTTCATGAAACTTCGTTGAACCCTCTGACTTATGATTCGTTGAATCCTCCAGTTCACTTCATCGGTTTAGGCTCGCAATGCAATGCTCTGTGAGCACCATAAACTGGCTATTCAGCAAGGAGGCGTCAGCAAAGCACCAAAGCGAAAACAGCGCAACGAGTCTGACGACGAGGCACCGCCGGCTGCAACCTCGACCACAGTGAAAGCTACACGAGTGCGTTAGTTGCGTCAAGCCACGCATCGTCGGTCACGCATTGTTTTTAAAACCTTTTTCTTCTATTTCAGGCGGATCTGAGTCAGCTGTCAGCAACGACATTGCGACGATTGAAGAAATTCTTCAACGTCCAAGCACGACCGCAGCAAAGCAAGAGCAGTCTAGCTGATGTACGTACAGTACAATACCGTTGTGCATCCATATTTACGTTGTATTGAGTGAGGCCTAATTGCACAGCACATCGAATATGTGCGACGACGCTTCTGTAATGTAGGCAGTACAAGCTCAGTTCGACAAGTGGCCGGTCAGCGACTCAGAGACTATCGCCTACTTTTTCTACGTCGTCAAAACCAAGAAGAACACATTGGACGAGTCCGTGAAGCGGTCATCAGCGAAAGAGCGCGACGACTAACCGACCCGCACAAGAGGAGCTAATTTTATGCATCATCTGACAGTTTTAAACCTTACACGTTATCTCTACTGGCTTTCTATCGTTGCACTGCACACAAGTACTATGCGTTGTACGTACAGTACTCTTCGCTCGTGAATCGTCCTTGCTTCGTTGATCAGATACAGTGAGCATACCGTATACAACAGTCTCGCTGTCTTTAATAACCAACCACAAAGCCCAAAAACCACGCATTTATAGACCAGAAAGTAGCAAAACTGCGAGTACAGACATCACAGGAATTAACGCTGCCACTACGTGTAGGTATCTGTTTATGCTTATGTTCCGTACAGTACACATTAACTGTTCGCGATGTAAGTCGCGTACGCTAAGGCCAAATGACGAATCGGCTTCTCGCTTCCGCACTCAGAAGACGGCAAGAAGCGCAAAGACGCCATACATGAGAGAGCACGGATAGGCGACGAGGGGTTGCTGCAAACAAAGAAAGCACCGAGTGAGCAGTCGGTGCAAAGTGCAGCACCGCCATACCTGTGACTGCATCGCAAGTGCAGTTACGAATAGCTTCGACGCCGAGAGACTGCTCCAGAGCGTTAACATGCAAGCGATGCCGAGCCCGAGGATACTCCTTTTAACAATTAAAGAAGATGAAGATCCCGGACGGTCACACGTATAGACGTACTTCATGGTGATTAGTGACGCGAGCAGGGAGAGAGCGGCCATCGGGAGGAGACAGTAGCCGAGCACGCTCGCTGTATTCGTAATCGTTATGCCGTCCGACATGAGATTGAGCAGCGCATAGATGGCAACGCAGCCGAGGACGCCGATGCCGTAGATGTAGCCAAAGTGTACTTTGCCATGCTATAAACAACACAGTACATAGACTGCGTGTTTAGAAAGTTTACTGCTCACAAAAACAATAACAACAACAGTATTACGCAACACATGTACACAAACAACAACACACTAAATATACCAGCAACATTACGATCTCCTATTTCATCTCTTTCGGCCATTTCTCTACGAGAATAATACCTCGTTGAAAACGCAGTGACGCACAAAGATCAAACTCAAAACGTACGTCCACCCCAAGGCGACAGAATGGGTGGGCAACATCAGTTCTGGCCTCGTCCACGAATGACTGATCACGATGTGGGTGAGACATGCTCAAGGCAAACGGCGACTTGGTCGGTCAACACATGAACTTCTTCGCACATCGACCGATCGATCAGTCGTACAACGCTAACGTATACACTCGATGAGGAATAGAACGGTTAATACCAAAAGCTAGCCTACTATCACAACAGCATGTACAATCCAAACTTCATCCTCGTAGAAACAGATGAACCAGCGAGCATCCTAAAGCTGAAACAACGACCGCCTCAAACGAAAGATCGAAATCCTTTCCCTTTACTTCTCAAGTGAAAACGGAAGCGCCTGACAGTGAGTGATGAAGAACAAGACGACAACGATCACATTTCAGAGTCAGTTCGAAAGACCGTCGAATGCACTCCATTCATTGATGAGAAGTGAGAGCGAGGCAGTGCTGGCAAATCACCGAGTTGACCTACACGAGTGAGTGGTCACGAAAAATTCGCACACTGAGGTGAATCGGTTCCGGCCGCTTTTCGAACCTGCGCGCAGTCGAGACGCATTCAACTTCAGAACTACGATGAACGAGGATAACAACGAATAACAAGTTAATCGGCAAAGCCGAAAAACGCATCTTCTGGGTATGGTATCGTAGTTTATTTGCACTTTATATCATTCATCGATGCACATAGAGTTGAACATCTACAGCCACGGCTTCACGTGTGTGTACGCGTTTTCACGTAAAAATTTCCAAGTCCGAACATGCATTCCCTACTGCATAGACCTCTGGGAGCACCGAACAGAGTCAAGAATAGCAAACAGTCCATCAATAGATTACGTAAATTCATTTTAATTTTAAAATTTAAAAAATCCGTTGAGAAAAACTAAAGTTATCGCCCGGACTAACTCACTAATTAACCCGTGACCAGGTAGCTATCTTTGCTTGCGCGCTGCGCTCCTAAAGATGCAACAAAAGCCTTTCCCCTTCTCGTCATTCATTCGCACGCGTGGTCACTCCAAGAACACTTGTGCAAAGTAGCAACAATGTCATAACTTGCGTTGGCTTGACAGGCTCCAAGACTGTATACAGTACGGTCGTCCTCGTTTATTGCCAGCGAGAAAAGAAAAAACCAAGTTCAGTCTGGCTTCAATCGAATCTGCCTGAACGCTGCTAATGAAGCGTTCTACGTTATGAGAAAGTCGAGTCACACGACCTGACAACTTGCGGGAAACATCTATTTCGTTCAACAATCTATGTCAATCATGGCCGGCGGACGGTCGACAGTGCAAGACCACCCGACAGATGAATGAAACATCGGACATACTGTACCGCGAGCGAGCAACGAATAACAATGCGTGCTGCCCGTCCATATCTTCTTCGGAGTCTGATGCCTCAGTCTACGCAACAGTGACACTAGAAACATGACCGCGCAGTGGTCTGCCACTTTAGTGACCCCTGGCCACCCGTCCTACCTTCCTAGACAGTGCCGGATCGGAAGCGGTTGCAAAGCGGAGAACTGTGCTCTATGTATTATGCATACAACGCGCGGCGCCAACGTCGCCACTCCATTTCCGTCGGTCCCACCCTCCGGCTATCAGCTGGTGAAAGCGCGAGCACTCATCAATCAGGACGGTGATTCTAATAAGCTTACCTACCTGACTGATTGACAGAGCCACCTCTGCAACATTAATAAGTGCCGTTCTCGATGAGCACCACTCACGGCGCGCACGCGACACAAGAGCGAGCCATCAGCAAACAACGAACAATGAGAAGAAAGAATGCCAACTAAACATTCGGCCGTATCTACCTATACGAGCACAACGGATGCGCTTTCCAGAGCCGCTCTACCTCCTGTGCGAGTAGACAAATCTCTACACCTAATAAATACTCTCCGCTCCCCCACGTCAGTCTACGTGCGTAAACAGCATAAAAGCAGAACATAAATTATCGCGTCGGACCTCGGCGAACTATTTATTGGCGGCGGCATTCCATCCTGCTGCTCTCTTCGCACAGCGCTGTCCACACGCTTCGCTTATCACCTCACAGCAATAGCACGCTGCGTTGACCCCTCTTCCGGAAGATCGAGCTACACTTGCCGACAAAGCACGAATCTGGAACTTTTCTGCGTGATCCTCATCACGTTGCTTCCGCACGCATGAGCCAGCCGGAAACTGCGTCTGCTGCGATCACAGTCGTTGCTCCAGTTCAAAGCGTCTGCGAGCACTGCTTTTCCGAAAAAAATCTCACCTTTTCTTTCTATTATCAACCCGTAGTACCCCAGAGTGCAGGGACAGATTGCGACGTTTGCTCACCTTGATCTCCCATCTCGCGTCACGGGACGGAACCAATATGCAACAACCATTGACAGCAGCTCAGCTAATTAGTGCAGAGTAGCGTCGCGTTGTTTACACTCCCGACACATCGGTCAACCAAGGTCGAGCAAGCGCCTCCCTAGTTAGTTCCGGTGACCTCAACAACACGCGGCTGGGCGCGGGAGCCAAAAAATTTTACGCAAGCTTGCCCAAGGCCAGGCGGGCGAGGCCACAAACTAATTAAGCACAGATGACAGATGGAGAAATTTCCACATGATGACAGACTGGAAAGCACTTCATTTGTACTCGCAGAAGAGCGGAGAGAGAGCACGTCATCACATGGACTGCACATCGTTAGCTAGCTTACTCGTATCGAAAGGGTCCAAAATGAGCCAGTCCGAGCGCATATAGAATTCGACGCCTGCGAGCAGCTAATTCTAGCAAATCAGCCCAGCGGAGCGGCAAAGTGAGCAATCATCTGGGCCAATTCTTTCTCTCTCCGTCCCAGTCCAAATATCAGCACACCATGAACGCGAAGGGTGCCACCACCGCCGCGAGAAGCAATGAAGCAAAATGGATACGCCCTCTTACAATGTCTGTCTGTCTCGGGCGAGCCGAACGAGTAAACAAAAGGACACTCGCGGCACACCCTCCCTTTGACATGCGTACTTCTCCGCAACATGTTTATCACTTACTCCACTCAGCGTAACCACTCGAATGCCATCGGCCGGCTCCTTTGAGCTACACGATCGGCTAAGAAGCTTGCCGACAAGACCTAGACCACAAGTACCTGCTACTCGATGCTCCTACCTAACTCTTCCTGCACAAGTCAGTCCGCTTTTCGACGCCCGTCGACTTTTCGAGATCGAACATCCGTTCAAGCTTGCAAAGTGAAGCTCGATCGAAACGAGACAAAGCCCATCGGCAACGATGCCCAGATCGAATTTCATTTTAAGCGCGCATCAGCCATGTCCGCTCCCGGTCGACCCATGCGGTCTACCTATGCTTCCCCACAAGCAATGCGGCACACCCCGCACACTAGCCGACAGCATCGTTCAGTTGACCGTCCAACACTGACCATGCCTCGTTTGCTAGCTGCCTTGACCCTGCCGGCACAGCGAGCGGAGCACGGATTTGGCTCAAATTTACAGCCGGTGTCATTTACATATTGTTTGAGCCTGTCCACCCGCCCGCCCGCCTTTATTTCCTCAATGACACCGAGCAACACACCTAGATAGCTCTGGCCGAGCTCGCAAGCACACGAACTGGTACATCATACAGTCGCGTGTACAAACAAAGCAGAGCGGCTAAAAGGTACAACCTAATGGCTGATCACTCGACTAAACTGGTGCACGGACGACGACCGACTAACAGCTCATGCCTGCTTGGTTGCTCCGTTCACTTACCAGCAGCAACGATGCGCCGAAGAGAAGACAGAAGACGAGCGGACCGGCAAGATCGTCATCCTATAGAGCTTCAAACTTCAGTCGAAGCTCGCGCAATGCTAGCTGACGTGATGCTAACGCTGGCTCCTATCGACGCAAACCCGAAGCGAATAGTTGTACGTAAAGATTAACGCACCTGAACTGCCGCTGCATCGAGGCTCCGAAACGGGTTCAACACCGACAACGTCTGGAAAAGAAAAGCACGATAATTAATCTGTGCATTCTCATTCCCTCTTTGCCTTCTCCAATACAGTTACACACCCGTTTAACCCTCTCTCGATGAATCCCCCTACCTCACTCTACCGGTCAATCTGAAGGGGCGCTAAGCCTAATGCCGCCGCCCTGTGCAAAACTTCTTCACATAACGTACTCTCTTCTGTTTGTGTAAATCCTTACAAGTGCGGTAAGGTGACGAAATGTTTATTTGTTTACTACATCCTTCTAGCCGTGGATCTTCTCTCCCTGCCCTGCGTGCTGTTTCAGCTACAATGTTCTTGCAAGAACACACGAAAGTGCACTCGGACACTACAGCTAATAAGACACGACAAGAGAGCCAGACATTTCGAATTCGACATCTACACAGCAGCGATCAAGTTGTGCACTAGCCAAGAACGAGATCGGCGGCGGAAATGGTCCTGCCGCAAAACCAACGAACATCCGTTTTTATTAACTCGAACGCAGCCACCTTTCATCTGCAGCCGCCATACCTCGCATGCGATATAATAAACATTGCGTGTACACATGAGTATTGGTAATAAATAACAACATCCTGCCTTGTGTACGTGAGCAAAGCTCGACTTCGTTGGCTTCGACTTATTACTAAGACAACAAGTTTCAACCGCTGATTGATGGTAACCGAGCCAATATAAATACATAATCTACCCATCGACCACATGCTCTTCCATCATCACTTCTGCCCGCTTTATAATTCGATTCTTAAAATTTCGCCGAAAAATGACGCCGCCCGGCTCAGTTTGTTACCCATCCTGTCGTCATGCACGGAGAAGACAAACAAAGTGGTTAATATGGCGCCACACCCGATTCGACCGATGCGGGGAACATAAGCGAACGCTCATCTATGTATACATACACTTAGCACGCTGCGTACAATAAACAACACCAAACGGCGGGCGTCCTCTGAAGCTTGGCGCCGTCGTGGGCGAAACCGAAAATAACGCCACGCGAGCTAGCAACGGTCAAGTTTCCCAAAAACAAACCGAGTCTACCTACCATGCCCATACACAAGGCTACCTCACGCTTTTTCTGCTTATTACACAACAAACTTGTACATGTATTGACCTCTCTTTTAGTGCTGTACTGCGCATGCCCACAACCGATGATTCCTGCGATTCATTTTTCAACGAGATGGGTCACAACTTCGTCGTAGCGTAGCTCTACGGCTATCGTCTCAATTCAACGCTATTGCTATTCTACGGTAGTGGAAAACGGACAGCAACGGTAACGAGAGCAACTTAACTACGTCGCAGTAATGTCACTTGTGCATGACCGGCAGTGACCGCACGGCGAACTGCTTGAACTGCGACGACCGAACGGAACGCATTACAAACGACTACGGTAAGAAAGCTTCGAGCAAAAGTAAACCCCGCAAGTACCGCAGGCTCCACGCCATACATACACTATACGCATAAAAGAATATCAGAACATCATTGTTGACAGCTTCACCGCCTCCTCTGCCTGGCCTTCCTCTCCTCAACTGACTGTTCATCGAACAGCCAGCACTCCTCAATCCGTGCGTAGCTAGTTCAACAATTTTGACCCGACTGCTTCGCCCGCCCGCGTGCGCACGTGCCAGCTACTCCCCCAATAAACGGTCCGGTGGCGGCTGGCTAAATCATCAAACGGACGTGCGGTTACGCGAACAGTAACCTGATCAAATCCGTTGCACAGGGGTGAGGCCGACTGCAAACGAATGCGTCTCGTTCAATGAGTAATTGAAGAAGGCGAGCTTGTCAGAAAAAGAATCATAAAATCAATCTCGACGCAGAAAACATCTGCGTCGACGAATAAAAACAACATTAGCCCCAAACGAGCAGCATCGAAGGATGAAGATGGCACCACACTGGTATGAGTGAAAACAAAGCCAATTAAACACATTCCGAGAAGAAAAGACAAATCGCCTGCTCACAATAACTTCCTACACCCACACTACAGAAATGCAATAATTATAGCTGCCATCCCGCTTCTAGCGACTAGCTCTGTCCCGCTAACGGCTCACGCATGTCCGATCCGACTGCTCAGAAACAAGCTACTCAGCTGTCCGTGCATGCCACTCGGCGGAAGAAGCCCCAATTAGTGCTAACGGTCGCTCGCTGCAACTGAAACCATAGCGCTGCCAAACTTCTCATTCTCTCCTTCTACAGCAGCGATGCAACTCGGCTCTGCTCTGCTTACATGTCTAAATGTTCGCTTATGCAACTACAATCTACGTTCTTTCATCGCTCACATCTCAAAGCTGCTCGGTTACCGTACGCGAGCTAATTCTGTCGCAGACTGCACGCATGCTTGCTTCCCAAAATTGATCTGCGGGCGACGTGCCTCCTCGTGCATCTTATCCACGTGAATGCCAGAAATACTCAGACATACTTGACAATCAAAACAGTTTGATGTGTCCACTCCCATGAAAGAACTGCAGACAATCGCCGCCGGTCACTCTTAGCTGTCCGAAATTCAGCAGCTCACGAAGCGAGCAACTTTGAGGCAAACTGCCCGCCTCGTTGCCGCACACATTCACTCAAGATAAATGATCCGCTACACGCGAGGGAGGTCGGACGAAAAGCTCCAGGGTTGGGTGATTTTAGCGCCACTATTATACTGCTAGCTTAAGCAGAGTGGTGCGGTGCCTAGCAGGAAAGCCACTAGACGAATCAAAAGTTGGCGTTCGAGCGAGACATATTCAGTTGCAGTCTTTCCATTATGCAAATTATTCTTTTCAACAGCCGACTCGGCATGCTCAAGCGAAGCGACCTTTGAGTGAGCAGCGTTGTGGATCCTAGCTAGTGATTGAAAACCTTTTTTCTAAAATCTCAAAAGCAATTAACGGTCTCGCCTTGACGCAATGCAGCTATCAGCGGCTTGTCATCAATGCGACTCCCATGCGGCAAGACTAGACGGTCGATGACGAAACACAATTAAGGCAGCAAAGCAGCCAATACACACGACATATGAAAGATGCACAAACATCTCGCTGTGCCTCGAGCAAGCTAGACTAATCTCTGTGCAGGCGTCATGTCATTAGTGGAAGAAAGAGGAAACTTTACTCGCAACACCGTCGAGCGGTGTGAACATAACACCTCAACGCACAAGACATGTACATGCACTCTCGACATTAGCCACATTATCCCTTGAGATTCTTTGCTTGTTCGTTCGTTGAAACTTAAGACGAAAGGGCATGACGTAACAATGCTCTAGTTTCTTGTTCGAAAGTCAACTCAACGTAGGAGGAAGCAAGACAAGCTCATGTTAACGAAGCCTGACTTCTAAAGCGCGAAGGCACTCCGATGATATACATGTATAATAAAAACGGCTTACACTCAAGATCGATACAGCAAAC
>JAQGBB010002532.1:0-10732 GCA_034691745.1 Prismatolaimus dolichurus | reverse complement strand
ACTTCGGAATCGGAATTGCGGCCAAATGAGCAATATTACCCATAATAAAATTTGCATAAGTTTAAATACTGGGCTAATCTGCACGTATGCTGCCATTTTTAGTTACGACCTTTGTGAAGCATAGTGTCGTCATGCCATTGGTGCAGCCACCGGTCCGCGTTTTTGTCAAAAGTGACAAAAATTTAAAAAAATTAGGAGAAATATAAACGTGATCAAGGCAATTCCGATTCCGATTTTTGAAATTCTGATTCCGATGACTTTGGTGCCCAAATTTTCGGAAGGGGAATTGAAATCGGAAAAAAACGGTCGGAATTCTGAAAATCGAATCAGAATAGGAATTTCGAACGCAAATTGACATGGTCGACTACTGTTTACACTGTGTAGCTGCACTTTGGGGTCATCCATAAATTTCGTAACCCTAAATTTTAAATTTTTCGACCCTCCCCCCTTTCCCTGTCACCGTTTGTCACCTTTGGCCTGACCCAAATTGGGCAAAATTTGCCTAAAAATTCCCAGTTTGATTTTTGCTATTTATCTTCGACACGTCCCGACGTTTTGCTGATTCCCCTTATGAGAAAACAGTTCTGGAAGAAATGCTCAGACGTGACGTCATGTACGTGCATACGTCTCTTCTCCGATATTTTCAAGCACAAAAGCTGCACTTTTGCTTTGCAATTAATACCATTGCTTCCGGCCGTCAATAAAAACACTCCGTTCCTTTCGTCCGCTGTTAGATAGCCAAACTCATCGTGAAAGTGATCGCCGGTGCTTACGGACCACGCGCGGGCACTAGAATTAGCATTAGCTAGTCGGAAGCACACCTTGCGATAAAACGATTTTGTGACACAAATCGACTGCTCTAACTGCTCGAACCTGAGGTGAAAGAAGCTAACATTTTTCGCCGCATTCGACGACCGCGAAGGGGTGAACTTGATTTCCTCGACGTACACCATATCGGGAATCGACGGCCACGTGACAAGTCCTTCGTCGACGTGCTGCTCCGATCGCCATGTTCCGAGCAACCAGTCGACGTCGTGGACATCTTTCGCAGGTGACGCCGAGACGCTTTGAAGTGAGAACAGAAGCAAAAACGCCACAATTGTCGACTTGCACAAACGAAAGGCCATGTCGTGAAAATTTCGTCACCTTTTTTGCGCTGTTCTCATTTTCGTTTTAGAAATTCGGCGCAGACGTCAAGTTTGAAGGCGCGAAAGTGGAGCAAAATGTATGACTGTGATATCTCGTATCTGACATAATCACTTTGTGTCTGTAAACTATTTATAAACGACAGACAAGTTGCTGAACTTCGATGACTCGCGTCGCAATAAAGGATAGTATTGTAACTTGAGGACTGACGACTTTTAGCGAAGAAGCCTATGTTGCACAGTTTGGATCTTGTTGATAAGTTAATGTTGGATCACTGCATGCGTAATAGTAATTCAATTTCACTTCATGAACGAAGAAACACTTTCGAGCTCAAAGAGGTAGCAACGGTCAAATATGGAAAAATGTGACGTTTGTTGTACAAAATATGGCACTGTTTTAGAGGATCGAGGACCAACTTCTTCATCAGTCTATGAAGTGCTCGCCTAAGGCAGTCTGTTTGCTCAGTGCTAGTGAATAGCATCATAATTTAGTGTCTGATTGAGCACTTTCGCTGCGAAATCTGGAGGCGAATAGGTGCTCTCTTCTTGCTTCAGCTTGAGCAGCAGCGCAGCATAGGTTCCTACGACGCTGCAGATCTAAATTAATGCAGATGGTTTGCATCAAATAATTTTTGGAAATTACTCGTCTTACGGTAAAGAGGAGTTTTCTCTGAATTGGAAAAGCCCTCCAAAGTGAAACGCCCCACTGAGCCAGTGTCATAAATTTGAAGGCGAAACGGTTCACGGCGAATGCTTCATCCGATCGCAGACATTTTACGGCGAGAACCGCTTGTAAAACCTGATGAGCCTAGAAAGCGTTCCAAGCTTAAATTCCGCCCAGTCGCTCTCTAAACAATACTTTTCAATAAATAAAATTATTGAATAATAAAAACAAAATATTATAATGAAAATAAATAAGTAATAACAGTTAATATTACTTTATAACTAATAAATTATTATTTAAATAATTAAAAATAATTTAACAATTTAATAATAATTTAACAATTTAATAATAATTTAACAATTTAATAATTTAACAATTTAATAATAATTTAACAATTTAATAATAATAATAAAAAATTAAAATAAAATAATAATATAATAGTAATAATAAGTATTAAATTTTCTAAATTTTACTTTTTCAAAGTTTTTATTTCATACTTGTCGTTTTCAATGTTTTGTAAAATGTTCAGCTTAATTTTTGTAAATTTTTTCGGTTAAAATGCTTATTTTAAGTTTGTGTTTTTTCAGCTTTCCAAAACGTGTATTTTTTGCAGTTGACTTTCTTAAAAACATTCTTACATATTCGTTCGTCAACGAGCCCGAAATGCAAATCGTCAGAATGTACGCGATCGCGATGATAATCTGCAAAGAGCTCCAGACGACAAGAAAGATTGTGTTCGTCCGATCGGTCTCGCTCTCGTTCAGTCCAAACTGTAGCACCGACGGCGCGTTGATCACAAAGTAGATCGTCAGGCAAAGCACGACAAGCGAGATCCCAAGCGAAATCAGGATAAACGGGCTCACAAGGTTGCTGAACGCGTTCACCGTTTGCGTAAGCTCAAGAAATCGTTCATAATGAAACGAGAGTGCCCGACTCGGCGTCGCAGAATTCGTATTATGATTGAGCGCCTCGACGTTCGCCTTAATGATGCGAAACCACTTCCGCATCGTGCGCATGAGAATCTCGAAGTAGATCAGCGGAACGAGCTGCCATACCGTTAGCATCGGAACGAGCAGCAGCGAGATATCGCTCAGCCAGTTCTCGCCCAGCCGCTCCTTGAGCAGGCAGTACTGCGCGAGCCGAAGCGCGAACGTCGCGATGAACGAGAAGAACACCGTGACGACTACGAACATCGACGTATAGTGGAACTGAATGACGTCACCAAAGTAGAGCCACGCGGCGCGATCGAAAGCGCGAAACTTCGAGAGCATCGTCACATGACAGTTGTAGCGGAGACCGAAGATGATGAGGTTGCAGAAGTCGTGGAACGGCTTGAGGCCCGTGATGATGCTCGAGATTGTCTCTACGCTGAGCAGCCCGTTCTCCTTGCGCGACATCTGGATGACGACGCAAGTGAAGTAGAACATTGCGGTGTTTACGAAGATGAACGCGATCGTGAGGAAAAACGTGAACTTGCTGAAGAGCTGGAAGCAGACGCGCGTGCGGGTGTTCCGCCGGGACGCGTCGTACTTTTCGGGCCGGAAGCCGCAGAGCGTGAGCACGGTTAAGGGACCGACGAAGCGGAGGAAGAAGTCACGATATTTCGGGCGCATCGCCGGTCGTCGAATGCCTATCTCGGCGCCTAGGAGCGTCTCTTTGAGAGCGTCGCTCACGAGCTGCGAGTTGGGCATTTTTACGCTCTCGTTCTGCGATGAAAAATTAGAGCTATCTGCGCGAGTACTAGCCGCGGAAATCAAGGGAGAGAGATGAACCGCGCGCACACGGCAACAAGACGAAACTAGCCGTTTGAGCGCTGTTACGCGCTCCGGTCCCAGAAGGGCGACTTTTATCGATGAGTCCAACACACGCGGGCTGATAGTTTATACTTTCCTATTGTTTAATCGAGGCGGTTCAGAATGAGTAGAACAATGGAAAGCAGTGTGTGGGCCCCAAAGTAACAAATTCAGAGCGTGTGTGACTCAAGCAAACGTTGAGGCTATGATAGCAGATCTTTATAACGTTCACACATTGAATCCTCTATAGAATGGCGATACCGCGAAGACGATGACGCATGCGGAAATGGCAAAAAGGAATCCGTCTCGATATTCATAATGAAAGGATGACTAATTAGCAGTGATCAAGAATATATAATAAAAAACTGTTTAATCATGTAATCCATCAAGAAAGAAAGCTATGATAATTAGCTGAATTTTCAAAGCCATGATATTTTTGAATGTATAATGAATAGAAAAGTTCGGACTTGCAAATCTAATGTTGACGAATAAGGCATTGTTATTATAAATTTCGGGATTTTTCGGACAAAAAGGACGCTGGAAAAGCAAATGAGAGAAACAAATCCTATCATCGGCGAAACAGAATAGCTAAAATGCAGGCGTGACTGAAGGCCAACGGTTTCTAAATCTGGGTTCCAAATCTAGAATCGGAACCTGTGTGGATAAGCTGGGTAATAGTTCTCAATGGTCGAATCGAAATTCAATTCGAAGCAATTTGATTCATTGACCGTCACTAGCTTCTGCTGTACAGTGTACAGCGTATTAGAGCAAGTCGTCTTCTTTGTACGCACAGCCGCAGCAGTCGTTTATGATAGTGGTTTACTAATTAGACATCCTTTTCGTTTGACTGGCGCAAAGATATATCGCAAATTTTTTTCTGCATGGCTTCAAAAACTGCAGCAAAGCAATAGCAGTGCTCTTCTTCGTTTACTACATGACAATCAGATGTGGAGCGGCGAATAAAATCGCACAGGTGCTAATGACGAGAAAGCTTGAAAAGCAGATAAGGCACAGTCGGTCGACCACCATTGCGCAATATCTAAAAAAAGCAGAACTTTAATTCACACTACTCCCTGTGTGCTTCTGACGCCTTTGAACGCCTCTGGGCCGACTGTGACATCATGTGTAAAAGATAGCCTATCTCTTACACGTAAAGACTGTGACAAGGGGGAGGGGATCGAAAAATTCAAAGTTTTGCTTTATGTAAATAATGGATGATCCCTTTCGTCACCGACTGGTTAGGATACACGTCGGTGGCAAAAATGAGAAAAATACTACTTATGACAGACTTACATCGCAAAATTGAACAGTTCGGACTCTTGGGAAGGGACGACTTGCTAACTGTTGCTAACTGCGTATAGAATCGCATCGTTCGAAGTGACGTCCTACATAACGAAAATGAGTACTTGTCCGGTCGACTAGAGTGGTGAAATGAAACTATCTGGAACGACTTTTGTTTTTGCGCTACTGCGTTATACGAATGTCAGATAAAGTCGTTTTAACTGTGCCAGAATTAAAACTAGGTTTCTGTGTTTTTTGTTTTTACTCTGCTGAAAACTTTTTCTCAAGTTCACCTCTCTGCTTTTGAGCAGAAGAGTAAGATGCGACAGTTTTCAGTGCCAGTGCTGTGCGACACAAACGATGGTTTTCCGTCGTTTCGCGATCTTTTATGTTACCTGGCTCTCACAGCTTCTCCTAATCAGTTTGGTAGTGAACGAACAAGCCGCCGCGGCAACATGTGATTCGTCATCATCGTCTTCATCATATGGTGGTCTTCAGAACGACGGATATCGTTGCCAGTCGCCGCCGAGCGCATACAGGTATCGGATATGCATATAGATTCGACAACATTGCCGCATTTCCGTTGTAAACATTCCCAGTGGCTACAACGGCGCTGCGGGTTACGGTGGAGGCGGCGCTTCTGCTCCAATCAACTACGATAGCTCTGCGTACGGCCCGTTGATTCCGCCAGCTGACTACGGGTGCTGTTTCGTTCGCTATCCTGATACCATGGTAAAGAGAAACAGAAGTATCAGTATGAGCTTATTCATATATGACGTCGCCTAAAAATTTGAATTTTTTTACTCCCCCCCCCCCCCTCCGTCACCTGCCGTCACTTTTCGCCCGACCTCCCCCTAAACGTGACGTCACTTTTGAGCCTCCGCATTTGAAAATTTTTCTAAGGAAGCGGTCACGCGAACGACTGGTTGAAAACACGATCGGAAACAGTGCCAAATCCTGACCGAAATCGGTGCACTCTAAATGTCAGATTTACTAAAAATGTTCGAATTGTTTGAAAAAATTTTGATTTTTTGTAATTTTTTCTCAAAATTGGCAAGAATTTATCGCAAAATTTCCGAAAAATTTTTGCCTTATGCAGTCATTAAGGTGACGTCACTTTTTCTGTTACCCCTTCCCCTCCGTCACCTGCCGTCACTTTTTTGAAAATTTTTTGATTCCCTCCCTCTCGGCAGGTGACATCATATATGGATGACCCCTTCCCTGGTTGAAAGATGGCAACTTTCATATGGTATTACCTTTTTAGGTCGTCGGCACCAGCGTGTGTCCACTACTGAACGTGAGCGACACAAAATTCGAAGCTTGCCTGGCGTACTGTCTCTCCATGCAGCAACAATGTGCATCGCTTGTTTTCATACCGAAGAAGCGAATGTGCATTCTGTATTCGCAGCTAGCACGAAACTCTCCGTATATGGAGGTCATCGCTAAATATGGGATGGACTACTATGAAGCGACGAATCGCCAGGGGTGTCAGCTGAGTAGGTTCCACAGCACAGCGTTGATTCCGAACGATCTGTGCATCACCCGCTGCTGTACGTCACAGGTTCGCCATTTGCACCACCCGAAACGACCACTGCCGAGCCCAATACAACCACGCAGAGCAGTACAACGACACAGAGCACTACAGCGCCCATTGTCGTGCCACCAAGCACAACGTCTGCTCCAAGTGTCAAGTGTGCGTTGGCTTCCATAAAAATAGTCTCTAGTATTTGACACCAAGAGAAAATATTTTATCATTTTTTTTATAAAGCCTACTGTCCTGATACCGCGAAAGCAAAGTTCATCACAGTGCAAAACATTAGCTTCAATGCCGACTCATTCAATCAAGCTGGTGCAAAACTCACGGTTGCACAACGGGATCCGCGAGTCTGTCAGCAATACTGCAATCAAGAACAGGTTTGTCATAAGTAGACTATAAGCAGAGATACACTGGCTCAAGATAAGACTACCTTCAGGTGGACAAGCCTAGCAATACTCCATTCGTGCCGTGCGAATACGCAATAACCAATTATCCATCCACGGGCAAGTGCACTCTTGTGCGCGGTCACCTGACTGACTTGTTCACCAATCTGCGAGCGAAGCCATCGCAGCAAAAGACGCTCTTCAAGAAAATCTGTCTAACGTGTAAGCGATAAATGACCCTTAATATTCGAGAGTGTTAACTAATACTGCAACTGCCTACAAGTGCAACACGATTATTTTAGGGAGCGAGGCAAAGCAGTGTGGTGACGCCCCGATTCCCGGCAACACGGGCATCAACTTACGTCCGCAACCGGGTGACAAAGTAGTCCTTTTAAGTACACTGCAAAGCTCTACCACTGGTGACGTTTCTGACTTGCTGGACGAATGCATAAGCGCCTGCCTCGGAGCTCAAGACATTGTTTGCCGCTCTATCAGCTATCAAGGGGTATGAGAACTATCACGTGGCCTAGAATTCCCTGTCTACTGACCAGTTTTTGCAAAATTTCACAACCGGTTTTCTCGAGACTGACTGAACATAGAGCGGAGCCTAATATACCAAACTGACGCCGTAATGAGGCCGCTAAATTATTACCCGGCTCCAGGTTCAGTCAGTCTTGAGAAAACCACTCGTGAAATTTTGCAAAAAATGGTCAATGGACAGGGACTTCTGGGACATGTGATAGCACTAAATAATCGAATGTGCTGACCGTTCATCCGGCGCCACTCAAGACGTACTGCTGGTCACTTGGGCGCAAACGTTGAGTGCATCAAACAAATCGGTATCGGTAGTAACAGTCCAACTTTATTTTTAAGAGTCCCTACAAATGTATTCTGCACAAGTCAAGGATAGCACGACTCCCGAAGAACCAAGAAATCTTGGCTCAAGACCGCGTGAATGCCTACTACGTCGACCTCAACAACTGTCAGAGTGTGCCAGGTGAGCTCCTGAACGAACGGACGTTTATAAAGTAAGCCAATACGTGGTCATTCACATAGCCTAGCTACACCTTACAGAGACTGCAGCCTCCGCTACAGCAGCAGCGGCTGCAGCACCTACGCAAAATACGAAACCCGCTGCGGGCAAACAAGCAGCAGCAGGACAAGCCGCAGGCAAACAAGCAAGACCCAGTCGCCGGCTAGCCATTCAAAAAGTACCACAACAAGCGCAACAACTAGAGCGTCCGTTGGAACTCACGAACGTTCCGTTGGTGCCTCCGCAGAACGCTGGAGTGTAAGTGCAAGTGGGACGGTTGGTGTCCACTCCGAGAAGTGTGAATGCAACCTCAAACTTCTTTCAGGTTTAAACAGCGACAAAAGTGGATCGAAACCGAGTACTCGACGATTTTGCGCAAGAGGCATCGAAAGCAACAATCTAACAAGGAGATTGTTTAGCTTACTTTATTGGCATGCTTTACGCAGTATACACACGCTGGTGCAGCGCAAAGTCAACTAATACAGGTGATTTGTTGTGAATGGCGAATATCTGCTGCACGCTCTGGATCCGGTGTGATTCTTGTGTTGTACGCGATCTGTGATCTGTGATCAACCTCGTATTGCACTTTTTGCGGCCAACGTTCAAGAAATGCACGAGGGACGAGTACGAACACGTCTGGTCTGGTGACACACTGAAAGTATAAACGGTGTTTAAAGGTTAAAATTGCTCATTAAAAGCGAAGTGCACTACTTTCACCGTGTCTGTTCTCAGTGCCAAGTTCATCTAACTTCTATTATGAAAAAAAGTTGAACGCACGCTTTGCCGTGCCGCTTTGCGAGCTTTCTCGATTTTCGAACGACGCCGGCGATGACGACAAGCGATGCGGTGATGAGGGCCATCGCTTTGACGATCATCATCACCGTCTTGCATTTGGAGAAGCCGAGACCGGCGGGGCTTTTCGAGAATACAGATGAGACGTAGGTGTAGACGAGGTTGATTGGATCCCAGGTGGGCGTGCGAACGAGAGTGTCGGGGATGTAGCCGAGGGAACCGATTAGGATTGAGAGAGCAACTGCGGCCAGGGCGACATAGGGATGATTGACGCCAACGAAGAAATGCGGGATCCAGGCAAAGACAACATGCTCCAGTGTCATAAAGAGCTAAACAAACAGCAGTTCAAAAAGTCGGAAGCAATGCGGGTCTAACGATTTTGTTCACATAAAAATATATGATATACTGATTGATTACAAAAATAAGAGCATCTTTGAAACAGATCCGTGGCGGGATATGCCACAAAGCTTGCATAGTGTAGCTTACTGCGATTAGATTCGCGATGCACGTCATCAGGTTACCGAGCGAGTACGAGATGCCTTGGTCCCACTCGTACGTGAGATAGTTCGTGCAGAGCACTCCACCAAAGTCGAGCACGCCCTGACTCATGAAGAGCGCCATTGAGAAGATCTTGACCACGACGATCGCCATGTGATAGATGAAGGACGTTCCCTTGAAGTCTGGCTGGATGAGGAGGACGATTTTGACCGCGTAGCTGAACGTGCCGAGAACGATGTCGAAGACGATGTTCAGAACGCCCATTACCGCGTCCCAGTTGTGGAGCATGTACGCGTACTGGTAGTACATGAGGACGTATTCTGCCATTTGTAGTGAGGTGAAATTCTGCGGCTTCGAGAGTGGGAGCCACTGGGTGAAGGATTTGCATACAGCAAAAGCTTGATAGCCGGAGGCGATGGTGTATTCGGCCGCCTGTGCGAGGATTCCTTCCTGGTCAGTTATCCCTCTGGTCCTACGATAGACAGTGTCCTTGTGCTTTGTCTGTAGCTTTTATATACAGCGTGCAAAGTGGGTTCTGTTTTGCAAGTGTTTTTCGCAGTCTTTCGACAATAAGTTCAATGTGCGTGAGCTAGTGCGCACGAGCACGCGTCAAGCGACGTGAGGACTTTCGAGCTTCTTGCAAGTTCTCGCACTCGAGCTGACCGTTTTTTCTAGCTTTCAGCAATCTCATCTTTTGAAAATGTCGCACAAACAAAGCTGAGAAACATTCCCAGCGAACACGTGACCGTCGATCAGCTGTCGTAGGTCAGCCAGCGCTGGCGCCTGTCGTCGCCTGCACGACACTGAACTCTGCTTCGACACGTTTGGTGCACGTTCTCCGTATATTCAGGCAAGCTTCTTGATCCCGCTCAGCAAGCATTATGCAAGCATTCAAATTAATATGGCAAAAAGTCTACATGACCGGCGCTGATGTCTCAAAAGCTGAACGTAATCCCTTTTTGCAATCGAATTCTATTGATAAAGCCCGCTATGCTATTCAAGCGAAAAAAAGATAAGGAGAATCGTACATATAGACAAAGGTCCTCAAACGCAGCGTATAGGAAAAAATGAGTGCAGAAAATCATATAATCGTTATGTACATATATTATACAATGAGCTGACTAGAACTTTAGTGCAGGCTACCCGAATGTTTGAGTTTACGGTAATTTGTGGTCAAATGTTCCATGCCACCGGTTACACATGCGCACTGACCACCGTATCACCAGTGCCACGGCGTGACACCACGTACGACGCAGCAACGCTTTGCATCGCCACCGATTGAACCACGTTATCTTTGATGCCAAGCTTTAGCTTCATCGGCTTTACAAGCGTGCGACGAGCGACATCGCAAAACATCGTGCTGAACGAGTAGTAGACATAGAAGTGCATCGAGTGGGCGAAGAAGAGGAGCAGGTACTCGACGCCGACGAAGACCCAGTAGATGTAGCCGCTGACCGTTAACTGACTGACCGCCAGGTTGTAGGGCATCGTCTCGATCACCGTCGTGCCGATGGTGTAGAGCGTGTAGCCGAACGACGGACCGCCGTTGATGATGATATAGATGAGGTTGTGAAAGGTGACCGGAACGACGCAGATGAGGCTCAGG
>JAQGBB010002531.1:0-10733 GCA_034691745.1 Prismatolaimus dolichurus | reverse complement strand
GTTTCACAGGAACCCCAACCCAATTGTAGCAACGTGACGTCTCCCCAAACGCTTCAAGCCGAAGGGAGGAACGACGCTTGCTACAGTTGCGTGCACCGCAGTTGTCGTAAAGCACGTACGTAGCAAAAACACTTCGACTAAGCGAGAAAAAGTTCATTACTTGTAGAGACAGAACCATTGAAATTGAGACGTGTCTACGTAGTAGTATGTGCATGTTTTAGTTACGTACATAACCAATGTGATCGTATTCGAGTGCATCTGGATGACAAAAGACGGAACGAGCAAAATTGGAAATTTAATTTCAATTGACAAAATCGCAGTAGACCGTAAAATCACAGAACGCCAAACTGAAACATCGCAGATAAAAGACCATCACCAGGGAGGCGACACAGCATCGATTTATCATTCTCGCGCATGACTAAGTTAGATTATGGCCCGAAGTAGCAGGCGAGAAGCGTGGCTCTTCATGTAAGAGATCAACCACAGCATCAAAGGCAGTTATTGCGTACCTTACTGCACACAGTGCGAGGCAACCCAAATTCAAGTCTGCACCGACGCACACACACACATTATACGGACCTACTGTACACATAAACATCACATTGCGCTCGTCTCGTCCACGTCGCGAACCCTGTTCTCTTTGCACTGTTGAGCGACAGCGGCGACAACGGAGAAGGTGCGTGCTGCTGTCACGCGCCTGGCTTCTCTAGGGCTTTGCGCTGGTAAAATTCTACGATGCCGTTCACGTTCTCGCGCATGCCGATCAGGAATCGCTCGATGTCGGCGATGCAGCGGTCCTCGTAGCCGTCCTTGCCGAGCGCCAGCATGTGGAGAATGTCCTTCCGCCAGGGCATCGCACGCATACAGAGCTAGCGAACACAACCAGCCAATGATAAAAACGTCATCGTCTTCAATTAGGGTGGTCGTCATGTACAGTACATACATAACAATGCATACGTTAACGTTAGCGAGCTGCTTCTACGTACGTACAGTACATTGTACGTTAATTAAAAATGCGCACATACATTAACGAGCTGCCTGGAAACCCAGTTGTGATGCTGCTTGAGCGTCGACTCGTAGGCGCGCTGAAAGAGTGGCGTCACATTCTCCGACTTCGCACCACTGCGATGGTCAGCAACGAGTTCCTCGAGAAACGAGCACATCAGCTGCAAACCTCTACAATAAAGCACCATTCGGATGTTCGAGCCATGCAGGAACATAGAACCAAAAACCGCTAACCTTTTCAGCCAAAGAATTGCATCAGTTGCCCGTCCCATCTTGCCGCCGGCGTTCTCGGCGCTCTCAGCTTCGACGATTGATTGCAATGTGGTGTACTTGGCACGATTTTCTTCCTGCTTTGCGCGAATCTTCTATAAAGATAGATGGAAGGAAGGAATGCCCACGTCTGGAAATAAAACACAATGAAATCTACTTATGCAACATACGTCGACGTTTCCTTGAATATCCATCTTCACCGGAGTGAACGCTTTGCCCAGCAGCCCTACGAGATATAACTTGCGGTTTTATGGCATTGGTAAGAGAAAACTACCTAATTTTACGTGCACCAAATTACCCACGAAGTTTGCGATTCCCGTCGAGGCACGAAGAAACCCATCGACTTCGATCAACCCGTCGCTTGGATACGGTGCATAGTATATTGCAGGATTTGAAAAATACGTTTCATCCATGCTCAAACGAAACAACTGAAAGGAAACCGCGTGTCTGCGTCGTACTTTGACGTGCACTGCCGGCACTCGCTAGTTCTCCTCTTCTGGTTTTATAGCAAGATTTGCCTGAGTGAGTGTACCGTATATATCAACAAGGGCGTCGTCAATGCGCAATTGCAAAGTTTCATCAACCAGCCAGTGCACACGTAGTCCACAATTGCGAACGTGATTGGCAAGTTGTTTGTCAGTCCATCGATCGACGCGCAGAAAGATTCACAGAAGCGCGATAGAATCTAACCGAAAATGGCGACTGTTCGCCCGAACTTGAAGTCAGTTCAAGTATTTGGACGTAAGGTACGTAAAACCTTTAAATTAAATACTGTCGATTGCGTTACATTGATAGTTTTGCATAGAAAACTGCGACGGCTGTCGCCTACGCAAAGGAGGGAAAAGGATTGCTGAAGGTGAACGGGCGTCCGCTCGATCTTATCGAGCCACAAATTCTGCGCCAAAAGGTATGAGAGAACTGAGCGAAACGTCGCGAATTACTCTCACGTGCATACTCTAACGTTTAGCTTCAAGAGCCGGTCCTCTTGCTCGGCAAAGACAAGTTCGCTGGCGTCGATATTCGCGTACGCGTGAAGGGTGGTGGCCACGTGGCGCAAGTCTACGCTATTCGGCAGGCGATTTCGAAGGCCCTTGTCGCGTATTATCAAAAGTGTAAGCTATCCCGTCACTGATGTTAATTTGTTCGTAAAAGATCGGTTTGTCTCTTTTGATAGACGTTGATGAGGCGTCGAAGAAGGAGATAAAGGACATCCTTGTCCAGTACGACAAGAGTTTGCTCGTTGCCGATCCGCGTCGCTGTGAGCCGAAGAAGTTTGGTGGTCCGGGCGCGCGCGCACGTTACCAGAAGAGTTACCGATAAGCGACGACGACCGTCAGCCCACCGTTCGCATTGTTATCGCATGATGATGGAGACAGGACGGATGCTTCGCTGCTTTGGATTGGCTTACGATTAGGAAGAACGTATTTGAGAGGCTTGCTTGATGTGCTCATGCTGGGTTGCTGACGTGTGTTCCATACCGTGAGAATACGCGTTGCGTGCGTTTGTGGAGCGACACAATAAACTTTCGGTTTATGATGAGCGTGAACTTGTTGAGTAGCTGCATTTCCACTCGTCCAAGTGCTGGAAGTAACGCTTTACTCAAATAGTATTGCAACTTTAAGAGGGTCGAAAACAACAATGCACACATATTTGACGTTATGTACTGTACTGTTCGCACGACGGTTCGCAGGATGCGGACTTTGAGCGACGAATCGCGCTTGCGAGTGCGCGGTTCGGCGCACTCGGAAAGGCAGTGTTCTACCGCAACGGCTTGTCGCTACTCACGAAGTTGCGTGTTTACGAGGCGTGCGTTCTCTCCGTGCTCCTCTATGCATCGGAGGCTTCAACGCCAGGTGCGAGGACGACAGAGCGGTTGGCGGCGTGGGACAGGCAGCGGCGGCGCTACATACTGGGTGCCGGGCAGCGTCAGCACGTAGACGGTGAGTGGCGACAGATGCCATCGGCCGCGGTGTACGAAAAGACGTGGTCGCTCCCGACGTACCGACTGTGCTCATGAGGCGGCAGTTACGTAGGGTGGTCCACATCGACCGCATGGACGAGAGCCGCCTGCCACGAAAGATCTTCCTGGCCGAGAGCGACGCGCAGCGGGTCCGCAGGTGGCCGCATCTACGTTATCGGGAGGTCGTTGATGGCGATCTCGAAAGTCAACAATTGACATTTCATCGCGCTCGCCAGTTCTGGAAAAGCAGAACGGCCTGGCGCTACATCGTCCGACAGGCGGAGGCGCCGTATAGGCAAGAGCGCTTCCCGGACAACAACGAAGAGTGACAACTGCTATGGAGAGACACCTCGATTCAACAGAATGGAAGAAGCGTCAAAGAAGACTACTGTGCATATGAGTTGTGCAGTACAGCAACTACTGCATAGCAGATTCGCAGTGCCCTAGTTCACGTTGTGCATAGGCTACGTGTTCTTTTCCAGACGATAGGTAAGCTCAGCAGACAGTTCTTTATCAAGCTTTTGAACTCACCGATTATTCGCTCGCCATTAGAGCTTGCCAAAGCGTGTAGCTCTACAATTTGCATGCAAAGTGCGTATAAACTGCATTCTAGCCTGGCCTAGTAAACGAATAAGAGCGAATGAGTCAAGCAAAAAATGGGAGAATCAAACACTGACTTTTATTCGTTCACTACCCACCACGAACAACAGATATGGACTTATTGTACTGTAGCGTATGCATACTGTTGTGACTGACAGTACATACTGTACGCCCAGCGGCTACAAACAAGCCCTCCGCATAGAAAAGTCAATAAATCAATCACACCGCTTCGCCAACCGTTTAGGTAGCTTACACGTACAGTAAGTTGAGATGCGTTCTGGTTGTACGCGCGAAGTTAGACACACGGGACACACGCACGCGCCAAAACTCGTTCGCTACGCGTCTAGAAAAACATCCTCGCACCAAACCACTGTGATTGAGCTATACTACACACAAGCTACATTAGAGAATGAATAGAATAAGCTAACTTAAGCTATATCAATGAATGGGGCAAAACAATTCGAAGCCAGCGTTCCTTCCTATATCGTTCTTGTTTTGCAAATTCGCTATCACGCCGCCAAATTCGTCCGCCGTCGCCGCTGCCCCACTCAGAACGCGAAGAGCAACATGAACGCCATCATCAGGCAGAACAAGCCCATGGCCTCCGACAGCGCAAAGCCCAAGATCGCGTACGAAAAGAGCTGCTGCTTCATACTCGGGTTGCGCGCGTACGCGATGACCTGGAGATGAGAAAATGGTAAGCTAGTGGAAAGGCCAGCACCTCTAAGTGGAAGACTGTACGCACCAGCGAACCAAAGACGTTTCCGATGCCCGCGCCCGATCCAGCAACACTAAAATGGCGAAAACGACATAAATGTACGTCAGGGGCGACGCTAAGGGGCCTTTTGGGGCTAGTGCCCCCTAAAAATTGGAAAAATACCTTGAAAAATCAATTAGTGTAACAGATTTTCGAACGCCGGCGGCCAAATTTTACGTGGAGAACAGCCCATTAAGACTACGTGCTGCACGATAGGTCAACGTATATTTCGTGCTTACCCGACAGTCGCTGCGCCTGCTCCCATGTACTTTGCAGCCGAATCGATATCGCGAGCGGCAGTTGTCGTCGTCAACGTACGAGGAACAAGCTAGACAAGATAGAAACACACATTGCACGTCCAATAATAGCACGTCGACGAATGCGTGCGCTATCCTGCCTCCTCGTACCGCGGCACTCGGCTGAGCAACGCCAACTGCAGCTTGCATGCTCGGGAATCGCGCCATGTAGAGGCGCGAAGCGTTCATCTAGAGAGCATTGAAAACACGTCTTTGCCCTGCAACGGCACCGCAGATTCGCACTGCACTCTTACCGCGGCACGAACAAGAGCCTGGTTGTACATTTTCTTCTTCTTCTGCTGGCAGTGAGGAGACGACGAAGTCGGCAACGCGCAAACGAAAGCAAAGCTAGTCTGTAGAAAAAAAATAACACGTATTACTATGCGAATAGAAACATGCATGGGCGGCCCATGATGTGCGTATTTCTGCGTGACGACGACTCCGGGAAGAAACAAAGGGATGCACCCATGGCACTGGCGTGTGCACAGATAGGGACCGCGGGCATTTACGCACTTCTGATCGAAAATATTGAAAAATAATTGCAAAACTACCTCGAAAAACAGGAAAAAATGCACAGCCAACGAAGCCGCAAAAACTGTGAGAAGTAGATCATTGGCTGGCTGCTAATAACTTTTTTAATCTCACTTCCAAGCCTTGCCATAGAGGATGAAAATATATTTGCGAAGTGAAAAACTAAGAACAGGGATATATATATCGCTGACTAAGAACACAGTCAAGAACACGTTCTCACAAGTTTTAACAGTCTTGAACACCGTGCGGACCAGTCAGCCTGTAGTGCGTATAGTGCTGACAAGCGGTAAATAGCCTTACTCGGCTTAGTCAAGATGACTACTGAGTAACCCTCGGTCCCGTCCCCATTAGCGTCGACAGTCGGAGGTACGTAACTTCAATGACCGAAGGCCAACTTGCTCCAGTAGCAGCCGTTTCACCGGTTCATGATAAGCAAAGGGAAGTTTGACCGAGTGCGTACATATATACATGATTGCTTGGTGGGTCCAGAAGTGGGACTCGTTCTGCTGCGTTCTATAGCACGAGCGCCGGAACCTTCGCCGATGGTTGTCAAGATTGTCCTGACGCCGTCTCAAGAGAAGTCGAAAGTCGAGCAGAAGCATCCTCCCCACAGTCACAAGCACAGCGAGCAACACATACCGAGAAATAGACTGCGTGAGTACAAGAAGCTCTGGCGCCAGTTTAAGTGATTCCCTGCGAAGTGGCGACGTACGCGAGTTGTGGAGCGATCGTCATCTCCCGACCATCATCGCCAGCATCATCATCATCATCATCGTTGATCACTCAGAGCTGTCGATTGCCCCTACGAGTATACGCTATGTGTTCTGTATGTCTGTCATGGCACTTCCTCTGTATATGTGTGTCACGTGCCGCCCGATGGCACTGGGCTCTGTTGGCTTACCTACTCGCACTTTTCCATTGTCCGAATCCAGCGAGTCCGTGTGTGAAAAGTAAACTACGTGATGGTAATGCCATGATTGCGGACGTGTAATCAACTTCTACTGCATATGCGATTGCTGCATATGCACGTACGTAACGTACGTTTAGTACTGGGAACACTTGGAACTGGACGTAGCCTTTTCTACAACTCAAGCCGAGACCGAGCAGAGTTCCAGCTTAAAGGCGTTTGTTCGCTTCAAGTGTTGACAAAGAAAAGCAAGCCAGAGACACAGGAGAACGCAAAACAAATTCATACACAATACGTGGCTGGACAAACGTAAACGAAGTCACATCGACCACACACATCCCATTGCGAAAATCACAAGAAGCGCATATCGCATCGAAAGACGCATCAAACGCCGCTAAATCCATACACTTCAACAATATAGCACACTGTCGCACAGCACACACAGCAGCACACGTCACATGATCACGTGCAGCGCCCCTACAGTGTACGTAAGTAGAACATATGCAGGCTCCATAGAGCGTAAAGCTCTCGCGATGAACACAGCAGAGATAGCCGAACGAAAATAAACACGGAGTAAAGAAGAGAAAGATGCACAATGCCTGCAGGTCTCACGATACGTATAGTACTGTGCGTCTATCTGCGCAGTGCACCGTCATACGCCAAGCGCGTTTGCGTAGTAGCAACAATCAGATTTGTCAAATGGTTTGGTCACGTGACTAAACGAGAACCAATGTAGGCATACGTACGCTGATGTGCTTGCGGAGTCTGCGCCGTGCGAAAAAAAAAGCCGACAGAGAGAGCACGATCAGAGGAATTCGTATTGAAGACCACTAAAACTGAGGGGAGACCAACGTTGCTGCGTGACCTAGTCACTCGCGTCGAAAACAGCAAGACCCCGCCGACTGCGGCGAACACAAGATGAGGCGTAGGAGAGCAACACACACCACTAAACGTTTGTACTAGCGCTAAGCAGTTCAACGATTGTTCAAAGTCCACAAAGTAACCCCGGTGATCTGCCTCTTAGCCAACTAAAATGATCACAAGACCAAACGTCTATGTTAAAATAGCCCCTTTCGAACAAAACACGCCAGAGAGGTACCCCTTAAAGGCAAAATTTTTTTAAGCTCAGAATCATCTTTTTTCATCACTAAACTTGTTTTCGGCCGATTTTGAACAAAAAACATTTTTCACTTAAAAGTGCTCCATAAGAACACTCTGGAACACTTTTAGACCATTGTTCTTACTTTGCTTCAACTGCGCTTATTTTTAAAAATTTTTAGCGAATTTTTTTTTTTATAAAAATGTTTTTTTTTTTGCTTTCCGTAGATTTCCATTCAATGCTCTTCCCTAAACGCCGGTAGCATCTGATGTTCCATACACCACTCCATGTTTAAACTTTCACGGTTTATTTTCTTGGGACTGCCTCATACAGCGGACTTCAATACGTCAAACGATTGGCTAATATCTATGAGTGAGGCAAAATTGAACAATGTTCTAGTGCATTTATTGCTGTACTGTTCCATACTCTATACGATAAAACGGTAAAGAATTTAAGCGCGAGTATACTAAATCTTGTCGAAACTAGTCGAAACCTAGTACGCAGTGGATATGTGTGCTGCATACGATCTGCGATATCGGCGAGCGTCTGCACGTCTGCAGCGGTACAACACGCCTTGCTCTGGTAGCAGATCTTCGTCTAGAAAAGTATTTTTGAAACAGATTCGAAATGAGGAAAAGAGCTCAGCTTTTGAAGGGAGCAACGGATCGGGTTTCGTATAGCTTGTCAGCATCGCAGCGATCAGGCGATTCTGACTCTGGCATTCGTTTGCAGGCACAACGCAGATGGAGTGAGTGCAAGCAGGGAGGGCGAAATTTATATGCTTGTAGTAGATGGGAAAAGCGATGGAAAATTTAAAATTTATGGCTAAACTGAAACTGCCGTATAGGGAGACTCAAGTTTAAGAGGGGTCGCCATTTGACTATCCAAGACGGCGCCTTCTGCTCTCTGCCCATTTGCTGCGCACGTGTAATTTCTGTCCGCGCTCGCATTTTGTTCTATTTACCATTGAACCATCGTAAAAATGGGCAATAAAAAGACGGAGAGAAACTTAGAGCAAATGTGACGGCCCATTAGCATTCCCTATCGATGGCATTGCTTACTTCACTTTCAGCGTCGCCGTCAGCAAGCAACGGTTGATCCGGGTATTCCACACAGAATTCGTCCTGCCTCAACGACGTTCGCAAATTCACCGCTGCGTCCGATGGTCACTGACCGCCGCCAAAACCGGCCGGTTCATGGCGCCGCGCCGAAAAAGCAATCCGTTCTCATCCGCCTTCATATCTTTACCAGCTGAAGAAAACATCTCGTCCATCGTCAAAGTTTTTTTACAAGCCTGCTCATCAACTGCGGCTTGAACATCAGCTGTGCGGCAACCAGGTGTAAAAATGTCGAGAGTCGCAGAGGAAATGCAAACCGTCTTCGTAGACTGCTTACGTATTGTTCATTCAAGAGAATGTAATAGGTAGGCACAACGCATGCAGATGTGTCGGTTGATACTCAAAATGCTAGCGACAACGCAATACGAAATTGATGAATTGTGTTGATGGGCAAACCGCCATACCCCTCTGAAACTATTTTAATTTCAAATTTAGTCACTTCCTCATCCCAACAATAAAGCAGGCTCATATTTACTGTTTAACTTTGAATCACGAACTTTTCCGAGAAGAAAGAAGGGGCATTTAAGAAAAAATTTAAATCTTACCGGTATATTCTCTGAAAAGCATGGGTCTCCAATCTCAGCCTGCTCACTTTCGCTTTTAGGCCGCCACTACTAGTGGTGGTGCGTGTTAGTAAACTACACAACGGCGTCGTATTTATGTAGTGAGACGCCTCTGGCTATGGGACTCATAATAGATTGCCTCTTGTCACATGTATTTCGCGAAAATAAAGCTTTTTCATGTATAAACGTCAAGGTGCGATGTAGGAACATGATCGATCGAAGAGGGCGACCATGCGAAAACCAGACGTGACAGAGACCCTTCATTTCCACACACGAAAAACTTTGCAACTGACGCTCTGGTCATATGATACGTTCTTCAAGCGATTGCACGAAATGATTACGCTAAAATGGTTCGTTTTGTTAGCGAGTCTCGTCGCCGTAAATGAAGCTAACGAAGGGCTACTCGAACTTATACGCAAAGGTACCGTAATCCGAGATCCGTTTGCGAACGTTTGTCACGAGAACGACAACGTTAAATTCATAGGCTCGAATTTCGCCGCCTCGTTGCTTCGGCAAAAACGAGGTCTGAGCGAGTCGACGATGCGCATCATCGACAACTCTGGCTTACCGCCTGAGGATCTGCTTCCGTTTGGCGGCGAGACACCATGGCGAGAGTTCTTCGCCATTCCGAGTGCGTTGCGGGCTTTCTTCGGGCTTATTCTTAAAGTTCTCTAGATTTGATCCGTTTTAGTTGCTAATCCTTACAATCCAACCTATCAACGACTTCTCTTCAGGTTCGCAAATACATGGGGCTACACCAGACGTGACGTCGTGTGTGAAAGTCACATCGTTAAACTCTGCGATCAAATTTTAGCACACAGCCACCAAACCTGAACGCAAACCTGGCCGAATATAACAAGCATCTAGCGGCGCTCAGGGCAAAGCTTCTCGCCGACCGAGCGGCGCAAGCGGGCGCCGGTCAACAGCAGCCGCTGCAACAGCAGCCGCTGCAACAGCAGCAACAGCAAGTCAGCGCCCAAGAGGTGCCGCAGCGTCAGCAGGCGCAACAGGCCGGCTTTGTGAACCCAAACGCACCGCAAAACGGTGTCTTTCCCGCTGCCGACTTTCCGTCCCTTCCACAGCAGAATCCGTTTCGCTCTTTCTCGCCGCAACAACCGCAGTTTCAGCAACAGCCCGCGTTCAGTCAACAGCAGGTGCCTGCGCAGCTGCTTGTCCGTCAGCAACCGCTGCAGCGCGCCTTCGACGCACCCCAACAACCATTTCAACAACAGCCACAACAGCAGCAACCGTCGTTTGCCGTACAGGCGCCGGGCTCTTCGGGTTCGGTCTCAGGTGGCCGAGACGGCTTTGTCGGGTAGAAACAGTGGTCAACGCTGATTTTGGAGTGCCCTTTGCCTGAACATGTTTTCTAAGTGTGAGAACGTGTGATGGACACTGTAATTTGAAACAAGACGGCGTTTTTGCATGAAAAGTATATCTGTTCATAGTGCGAAACATATCAGACACCGATAAATGACTTCACAAATATGACATCCTTTCACATGCTCGAAAGCTGCAAGCCAATGATTTTCCTGAGCTTGCGACTTCAAGCCTTAGCCAAAGCTTTACGCGCACTAGTGTAAATCATGAAGACTATAAAATAACGTAAACCATAAAGACTGTCACA
>JAQGBB010002530.1:0-10737 GCA_034691745.1 Prismatolaimus dolichurus | reverse complement strand
CACTTGGCGCGATTCCCGAACGTCAAGAACAACTCGGTTGTACCGATCTTCAAGGGCCACTGACGCAGTGCGTGCTATTAAATTTGAAAACTACTTGCGGCACAATAGCTTCTCACTGCAAAAATTTAAATTTTGATCATAAAATTTACAGGAGTACTCACATCAAACTTGAACTTCAAATCGTTCAAGTCAGTCTGCAATTAATGGCCAAATGACCTAATTTTCTGCGATTTTTACAGAGCAGCGGATCTAGTGGATGACCGTTCTCGTGGAGTATTAGGCGCACTGAGCTCATCTACCAAACCGTTCGAGCCATTGGCCAAATGTACCCACGGAAAATAATTTTGGCCCGCTGACTAACTTGCTTTTTGCGAGAGTTATCGTGCTCGAGGACGGACGGGTAGACGACATGGCCCACTGCATAAGGGACGCTGATTTCGCAACATTTACCAAGAAGTTTGGATCGTCGGGCACACTAACTTAGTCAATCTTCCGAATGTCGCCGCATTACTACAGCGCAGCTCTGCAGAAGAATGCAGTTTTAGAATGAGTCGAATGAAAAATCTACATACTGTTCATACTGAAATAGTAAATCTTGCAAGCTGCAAACTAGAGTTTATTGAAAACTCTGCGGACAAAGTGAGAGCTGTGTTGTTCTAGCAAGTGCGACGTTGTGCGCGGGTGAGATGAAAGAACAGTCGTCTTGAATTCTGCAGCAACGCCGCCAAAAAAACTCACATTTAGTTCATCTTATTTGGAGTTGACTAAGATGTTCACAACCCGTGCACAGCTCGACTGGTTCGCTACCGGCCGTTACAGCATGGAGCAGCCAAAATGTACCCAGAAACCTCATCATAAAAGGTAGCGAATATTATACAATAGTATTAAATGCTCCCTTACCCACGTCTCCTTTTCAATCAAAATTTAGCGGACGCTGCAGTACAAACTTGCCAATGATAAGTGACAACTTGGCAATGGTAGGCGCCAAGTTGTTTGTTTTTTGTTTTTCTACAAGAGAGTGAGGAAAGCGGTAGTTAATCCGAAAGTTAATTTCAACGATTTTCAGTAATTTCTAATTATCTTAAATGCGCTGAAATTTAGCTGTTTTATGTCAAGGGCTTGCCTCTCGAGCTTCCATTTGGTACTCACGGCGTCTAAATACCGGTTTTTGGTCTCAATTTCGTCATTTCTAGTGACAGCAATCCAAGAAAAAAAATTGCAAAACAGTTTTTCTGAAAATCGACATTAGATCCTACACCTCTCATTTCGCGTACCTTTCTTCACCGATTGTTGCATCCTGCCTGGAGCCCGAAAGGCGTAAGCAAAAGGAGGGTTATTGGTCGTTCTGGGATTACCCCCTTATCCCCCATTGTATCCCCCGTATCCCCCCGCGGATAAAAGTTAGCAAACGGTGTGAGCAGTGTGGGTGTAACATTGGCAACTTGTCAATGGTAGGTGATAACTTGCCAATGGTACACAAAAGACATCTCGCGATTTCACAAATAACGTGCGGTAGATGGCAACGTGCCGAGGATGGGCGACAACTTGGCAATGGTGGGGGTTTAGACGGCAAAGCCCCCGAAAATTAAATTTTTCTACAAAAGAGCGAAAACGTTGTACGACGACAAATCGTGGTCTTATTTTCTGTGTAACTTCAAAACCTTGTGCGCTCGTGTTTTTTGCTTTCCGCTGGTGCCGGCACGCCGCCAAACATTAGCTTGTTGTGCAGAATACGCGGGATTATTGCAACCGCTACGTCACTTGCACCCGTTTACACATACACGAGAAATAGCCCTTATGTGAAAATTGCAAACGTGTTTACTTATGCTGAAAAGTTTTTGCAAGTTTGCTCGTGCTTTTTTTGTCAAACGGCAGGATGCCTTTCGGCTTTGCCGATTTACTTGTACGTAGGTTTTATTGTCGGGGCGCCATCACTATCTGCAAGCTAACATAAGAGACAGAGAGCTGCAGAAATTATCTGAAAATTTCGCTGGACCATATGTGGTGTCAACAGATGTCACACTCCAAATTTCAGCGCAATCACACGCCACTCGCTAGAAGACAGAGAAAAACGATCTGCTGAGTGGTCAACCACATCGAATGACAACAAGAGCAGGAGGCTGAATTTCGAAACATCACTGCAACCACCGTGTTCCCCGAGGTTGGTTTCATCATCCTTGTCGACGGCGCGCCAATAAACTGGCTACTCGCGGCGAAAATGAGCCGGAAGTAAACTGGGCAAGTTGTAGCCACTTTCAAAATCGGAAGGTTCGAGTCGACCGACCAAAAATCGAGGCCCTGTCCGAACTGCTGAGCCGATCAGGCGGTATCTAGGCTTGTTCGAAAGCCATGACAATAAGAACGTTTGGCTCGAGATATCTTGGGCCGACCTTTACTCGCGGCGCCGCTATGGTGGGCATATTGTATCCAGTTCCCCTAAATCTTCGCGAACATGCGTGGGTGTAGTCGACTTTTCGTCGATAAAAATAAAAAATTTCTAGATTTTTTCTTAGGTCAAAAACACAAAGCTGCTAAGCGCTGTCGCGGTGACGGACGCAAGCCTTACATAAGGTCCACTGACGCAAGTGGCCTATAATGGTGCCGAAAAAGCCAACAGTGACCGTATTTCATGAGAAAGAAAAACAAAAGCAAGCATTACAAAGCGGGCCTACAAACTACATGAAGCACTATTCTACCATTTCACCATAAACTGAAAAAAACGTCTAAAATGTTCTCAATTCAGCTGTGCTTGGGCGAGTCCGGCGGCGCTGCACGGAATGAACGCAGCGGCGCCGGGCATCGTCTGCTTAGGTCGAAGAAAGTTCGCGGGCGGCGTCTGCGACGTGAACGAATTCGGCGACGCGTTCGCGCCGTAGGTATACTGTAGGGCGCCGCTCGCGAAGACGCCAGGAAACGAGACCGGCTGGCTGCTCGCCTGCGGGCAGACGCGCGAGATGCCGTTGCCGAGCGTCATCGGCGACGGTTTGAAGCTTGGCCAGCGGGCGCCGCCGAACGTCTCCTGGTGGACTTTTGCGTTCCAGTTCGCTGCGTAGTGGGCGGCGCCGTAGATGCCGCTCGAGTCATCGATTGGTTGCATCATCATCGCCGCGGCGGGATTGAACGACGAGCTGAACGCCTTGAAGTCGCCGCTATGCTGCGGAATGTGGCGTTCGCGTTTACGCCACTTAGCGCGACGATTTTTGAACCAGACCTTCAAGAACGAAAAGTTTTCCCAATCGAAAAAATGAAGCGTGAAAAATCTGTCGATCTTATTTGATTCTTTAATTTTATAAAATCAAATTCAAAAGTGAATTTTCGAAATTATTCAAAAATTTACGTTCCACGAAATTCTATCCGAAATTAAACCACAAAATTTAATTTGAAAATAAAATATAAAATAACATAAAATGAAATACGAAATTTTTAATTTTTTGGCATATTTTGCTTTCGTGCTGTGTTTCAGTTTTTGGAGTCCTACTTGCAGTTTTACACAACCATTTTCATCTGCAAACGTCAAAACGGCGACTTTCTCCCCGATTGGAACCTACCCGAACTCGCGCTTCGGTCAGACTCGTCCAGAGCGCAATCTCCTCCCGCGTCGCCATATCCGGATATCGATTGCGCGAGAAGACCGCCTCAAGCTCCTGCAACTGCTGACTCGTGAAGTGCGTTCGCTGTCGCCGCTGCTTCCCGCTCTTGTTCTTCCCTGTGTCGTCATCTTTCCCGTGCTTAGTTCCTCGCTTCGACGGTTCACTTTCATTGATTTCAGCTATAAGCACACCAATCAATAATTCCATGTATAAAGCTTACATTCGAAAATGTCGATCAATAAATCGATCATTTCATATAAGCTTATAATCTGAAATCGTTAAATGAATAATTTCCAAGCTTACACTTGATGTCCTTCTTCAAGGCTTTCTGCGTGACCGGATGCGTTCCGGCGACGACCTGCGCGAGCTCATTGGAGGGAAACTGACACTCGAGTGCCTGACTCGCCGTCGACAGTGGATGCTGCTCGAGCTGGTGGTGACCCGCCGCCGTCGGCGGGAAGACGGAGAAGATGCCCGGATGATACCCTTGCGGCGGCTGGAGGAGCGCGAGCGTTGCATTGTGTTCGCCAAAGCCCGTCGTATCAGAGAGTGTATCCATGGTAATAGCTGCAGCTTAAACTTTATTTCCTGTAAGTCTTACGGTTGGGCCCGCCGAATCTTCACCGCCTCAAATTTTATCTACGTTTATGCCGCGTCAAATTCTGATAGATAAAAGTCGAGTTTGGCGACTAGCCTCCTCGCCGGCGAGCTAATCTTCTCGCTAGCTGCTCATTGGACGTGTCTGCGCGTATCAGCTGCCGAGATCTCCCTTCTCGCTCATCCTCGTTTCGATGCCGCCGAGCGAGTAATTCGGCGGGATTTGGGCCGCCTGCGCCGGCCCCGCCAATAAATGCGCGTTTTAATTAATGTGCCGCGAAAATTAGCTTGGCGTCGCGAACATAGCCGGTGCGCGTGGAGCTTTTTGTTTTTCACGCTACTCCGCGCACGATTACGCCTCGCTGAGGATCGCGAGGAATAACGGTGGAGCCCTCATTGAGAGAGAGGCGGGCTCGTTTGTATATACGATCAGAGGGCAGCTGACGTCGCAGTTGTCGTTCGGGAGAAAGTTTTGATTATGTTTCGGGATTAGTCTTCGGTTTCTTTCGGTGGAAAGATTTGGAAATTTTCTTTCTCGAACGCGTAGGGAGAAGCTAATGCGCTACCGTAGGCTCAGCGTAGAAGCGATGCTGACTGGCAGTCTAAAATTTTTTATTTTCAGGAAAAATCTGCAATAACCAGGTGGTTTTAGTTTAGTTTTTACGCACTATACGCCACAGTTTTGTTGACGAAATATTTAAAAATATAATTATAAAACCATAAACATATGTGTAATCAATTTAAAAGTATTTCACATTTTTTTGCTAAATTTTGGGCCAAATTTTCTGCGTAAAGCCATTCTGACGTTTTTTAAAAACTATCTACAAAATGAATGTTTTGAGAAATGTCCGGTTTTATCGTGCCTACTGCTTAACAGTCACAAAAACAAACTTCTTTCGCGGTGCGGCAGCTAATAGGGAAGTTCTAAACCTCAAATGTGACCAATTGCTGATGTCAAGCAGCAAGAACACGTGACTTTGGGCGGTTTTACCTCAAACGCGTCCATCTTAAGATAGCCTCTTTTGAAGAAACACGTGAGCATTATTCAACGAGGCCTAAAGTTTCGGCGAAACCAGTCGAAACTGAATTGTATTTTTTCAATGACGAGTCTGAGATTTTTCCTCATTCATTGCTCTTCGTTTGTGTGAAAAATCTCACGTTATAGAGTATAAACTGATAGCTTGACCGCCTATAGCGAGCAAGTGTTTCGAACATTAGCACTATTCTGTTTTCGTTTTGGGGTCATGCAAAAATCACGTGCTCGGTGGCCGAAAAGAATAAGAACGAGCACGACCAGGAGGGGGTGGCCGAGAGGAACACGTTCTTTTCACAAAAAAAATTCGGAAAGCAGGCAGAAAACCCTCGAAGATAGTGTCAAATTTGCCATTATTTGGAGGTCATCGATGAGAAAATTTAGAGCTTTTTGAGCAAATTCGTCCGCTTTCGTTCTAATTTCGAGCACAAAAACTTGTCTCATCTGAAAAAATTGCACTGCTACAGGACTCCAATGAACACGTGCCTGAGAGGGGAGGGTAAGCGAAAAGAACACGAAGGAACACGACGGGAGAGTGGGGGTCGAAAAAACAGCGTTTTTTGGAACACGTGATTTTTGCATGGCCCATTTCCTCACAAAATTATCCCAAGCTACCACTTTTTCATTTATTGATTATTTTACCTCAAATAAACCTCTCCAACAAATTAATATGGGGTGCAAAAAATAAATACTCAAATTGCAAAGACACGTCTGCCGGCAGAGCTCTATAGATAGGCAACTGGCTATCCATAATCAGTTTAAACGTTACCACCTGTGATCTGCATTAGCCACTACCAGCCAACAGAAAATCGCGGAGAGAGATGTCGCGGAACAGCCTTTCGGGTGTTGATAATGGCCTTCTCCCGCTTGTCGCCCGATCGATTCCTATGGAGCGACGAAGCGGCTAGTCGATGCTTCATGTCGCGTAGACCCATAAACACTTTCCAGGGCGGACGAATTCCATAGCGCTTCGGCTGAGTCGCATATTCGTTGAGATCGAGGTCCAGCTTCGCTGGATTCGGGCGAATAGCCGCCGCTATGGCGGCTACCAGAGCGACCGACGCCAGGCTAATCGAGAGCATGTTGAGAATCGGAAAGAATCTGCGGCAAGAAAATACGATGGTCTGCATTCGGCGAAAAAGCGAGGGTGACGGACCAGTTGCGGAGAGGAGAGCGGTCAAAGACTCGAACTTTCGGCGTATATCTTTTATGAAAGACCCACGAAAAAGTCAAGGGCCTACTCTGAAAAAATCCCTGAAACGGTGGTTCCTTTGCTGAGGATTAGCTACCAGATTTAGAGAAGGTACGGAAGTGACGCAGTCGACAAGCAAAAGCCGATCTTGCGAGCCGCTCTCTGACATAAGCTTCTAAGCTAATTAGCTTGCAATCTCGATCACGAGCGGCACCTTCTGCAGAGTGCCCACGCAGTCTTCGGCGAAATGCGCGCCGGAGATTTGCATTGCCGATCGACGCTTCGACGTCCAGGAGCAGATTATCGGCCCACTTATGACGTATGTTCGTGAAAGGTCGATTAACGCGTGCGATTAGGAATTGACGTGCGCTGCACGTATATTTAACTTTGCCTAATTTGAAGGCGCGAGGCAATCAACGGCAGTAAGCCGAGAGGCTTGTCAAAATCTTGTGAGCGGTGCCGAAGAGCTGTCGAAATAAAGTGCAAGAAGATGTTTTCGGGAAAACAATTTTTTTAGCTAAAAAGCTTTTTAATTTTTTTAAGTATTTTAAAGCAAATTCTGTAAGCTAAAAGCTTTTTTAAGTATTTTTACTTTTTTAGGGCCACTGACGAAGTCAGCTGCCTTATGCGGTGGGCTGTGTCATCCGTCTGTCTGTCCGTCCGAGAACACGATAACTTTAGAAATAAGCAAGCTAGCAGGCTGAAATTTTGCAGGCAGGTACCTTGGCCCAAACCTAGGTTTGATTCACGAATGAGCCCTATGGGCCTAACACTCGCCGAGAACGCGAACCAAGAAGTCGACTTTCACGTAAAAATATAGCATTTTTCCGATAACTCTAAAATGCCACGGCGTATTTTTTCTTTTGCTTTTCAAAAATGCACGCTACGAATTTCTGGCAGCAAAACCGGTTATTTGTGAGAAAAAACAGGCTTAACTGACTAAACTTTCGTTCCGAGGGTCGCGGGTTCGAATCCGAGCACTACAAACAGTGTTTTTGCAACCCTTTCGAATTTTTCTTCTGATTTTTCCAGGTCGCAGAACACGAGATCTGCATCAGTGGCCCTCGAGGATCGGTACATCTGACTTGTTTCAGTGTAAAACTGAGACATGCAGAGCGACCAGATTTTGTACTATAATATGATTTTTTCTTTTGAAACTTGAGTGTACCATAAATTTTTTTCCTAAAAACTAATTTTTTCTTAAAAAAAATTCCAAAAGTAAACGTAGGATAGGGTGGGTAAGGTGGTAAAAGGAGTGACAGGTACAAAGAGTGACACTTTGTTTTCACGTGTGGCGTGTGCGCTAAAGGGCACCGACCCCCAAATTTTTTAGGAGACAATTTCTGCTTGTTCCACCACACACACTAAATGGATCGTGGGGGAGCTATTTTCGTCGCCTACTTGATTCCACACCTTTTCGTATCTTTATAACAAAGCTTCCAAATTATGCAAAAAAGTTTGCGGTTTTGGTGTTGAAAGATTAACGCTTTGTGGATACTGTACGCTAGAACAGCGGACATTACACATGTTGTCCACCGGGATCCACGCTTAGCATCACGAGATTTATTCGGCTCGAAAGTGCAAGTCATGGCGCAGTTCAGCAATGTGAACATATATCAGGTGCCCCAAGAGTTCCTGTGCGTTGGCTACACTGGCCACGTTTCTCAAAACTTCAGAACCGGTTATATAGAGACTGGCTGAGCGTGCCTCCTAAAAAATTCGCAAGCTTAGTGCGTTACGGCGATGCCTTTCCTTTTTTGGCAATATCTCCTGAAGGGGCCCATTCACAACGGATGTCCGCTCAAAATTTGAATTTTTTACCCCTTCCCTTTGAAAGCTATCGTCAGTTTTGCCGACACTCCCCTCGCACCTGACGTCAGTTTTGGTCCGACTCCCCCCGCAAGGTAAGAAAAATTAGTTTGTCGGTGCATGCAAAAACAACGATAAAATTTTGGATGAGGAAACATGTACTTTGGAATTATTATGTCGCAACACAAAAAGGCAAGCAGTTGAGCTGCCAAAACGTTAAAAAACAGCTTTTTCTTCATTTTTGGATTTGAACTTTTCAATTTTTTTCTCAAACTTTTTGCAAAACACATCAACGGAAACCTGGTGTCAGCTTTGGCCCGACCTCTCTCTACCCTTCGTCAGAAATCGTCAGCTTTTGCACACCCCGTCCTCAAAAGCTGACGTCAGTTGTGAACGTCCCCGAACGGATGACAATTGCTCTCCGGAAAAAATACTGGCGGATGTGGAAAGTGTGTTTAACAGTTCTGTATGCGTTTTACGTGATTCTAACGTATGACCAAAACAGGGAATGCAAATTGCAAATATGGGCATCGACTTCTGAGAGTTGAAAGATAAGCCAGTCGCCGCCGTGCTTTGGCGAAGTCAAAATACAACCTGTGACGTGACGTCATACATGTGCGCATGACTGCAACAACTGTCTAAACAACGATGAATCTTGGTCGAAGATATTTCGGCACAGAGCTACGAAAGTCACTCGGCGCGGTCTTCGATTTCACCAGATCGGCGCCCAGAGCGCCTTCGATGCGTCTCTCCACTATTCGCACTTCGTCGATCGTGGGAGGCCTTGCTCGATTGCCGGGCTGGAACGGCGGGCGCCACAGGTACAGGTTCATCGTCGACTGGTGTTTCTCCGAGTGGGCTTCCGGCCACGCCGCGGCCAGCACAACGACGACGAGCGTGATACTGTAAAAAGCTTTGCGCATTCTCATGGTGAAAGCTTTCTCAGCAAAATTAAGTTTTAGCTTTATGGCCGAGGCAACGGCACGCTATCACTCATTTATTCGACACTGTAACCCACGTGGGTTTCTCAAGGCAAGAATCATACAGGACGCAATTAGCTAATGAGCGCTCACGAACTTTGAGTGAATGCGTCATGCACGAGCTAACTTGAACAGCTTTTCTTCGTTTGCATACATAAGTGGAGCTCATTATCGATGGTCCGATCCGGAGATGCCCACGGGCCGGACCGACTTTGCTAATGTATTCGTAGCACGTTTTCCTCGCGTCACAAGAGTTTTGCACAAACAATGAAAATTTTCTGCTCACTTCAATTCTCTCCTGTCAGGGGTCGGCCTGTCCGAGGGATCGGGAGTCTGCTGGCCTGGCCGCACCGACCCTAAAGCGCTACGCCCTGGCTGAAACGTTCAGGCCTTTGGACCTAGCCTGGAAAAGACCCTAAGTCGGAGATCGGCTGAACCAGAAGCTTCAGTTTTTACCTGCACTTGAATCCAAAGCCTAAAAACCAAACTTTGCGTACAACTTGACCCGAACCCGAACCTAGGCTTTCAAGCCGAACAAGCACCATAAACGGGAACCCGAACCCGACATCCAGCTCAGTGGACAAACGCAAAGCGCTAAACACGCAGATGTTTTTCGCTGAATCGCGCGGAGATGAAAGGCAGCGTCCTGCTACGATACCGCGTATGCCAGATTCATCCGTAGAATTCCGTGCGACGAGCCGTCGATGTGGAAAACGTTCCACGGGTGCTTGCTCGCTAGACGAGTTCCGCAAAAAGACTTCCGGCCCTTTGGGAAAGGGGATGGTCGGGCTCCTGAGACAGAACGCGTGGAGATACAAAAGCGACGGGCTATGAGAACAATGACAATGAAGAAGCACAAATTGTGTCCGGAAAGTTGAAGAAAGAGAGAACTGTTTCGGTGTTTTGGCGCCAAGCTAAAGGAAGGTTGAGGCCACAGACAGAAGAGTTGTAGGACGCATTAGATTTGCGTGCTTTCACAGCTTTCAGCTCTATGCCTGTCTCCGTTAGCGATCGGCGGGTACGTTCCCGTACCCGTTACTCGCCTTTACCCTGGTTTTTGGCCGTACCCGGGTTTTTTGGGACAAAATAACCGGGTACGGATACAAAAGAAAAGGCGCGTGAAAAGGCACCAAAAATTAATGTTTTTCAATTTTCGCTTTACTTTTCCTGGTGCTAAAGATTTTTCCAGTTTTTTTCTAATGAATTTTCGCCGCTCGCTTCGCTCGCGGCTAATTTTATTGGTTAATATCGAATTTTAACTTCAGATGGTACTAATTTTGCCTAGGCTTAAAACACTACCTGAAAAATGATGTTATTTTGCTATTGCCCATGTTTAACATGTGTGGATTGGTGTTTGTTGTACCCGTGCCCGTACGCGTTACCCGCCTTTATCCGGATTTTTGGCTATACCCGGGTTTGTATCCGTAGCCGCCGATTGCTAGCGTGGGCATAAAAAGAAAGCCCATTTATTGCATCCTGCCTGAAGCGCGCAGCGCGTAAGAAGAAGGAGGCTTACTCTTCGTTCTGACATAATCC
>JAQGBB010002529.1:0-10743 GCA_034691745.1 Prismatolaimus dolichurus | reverse complement strand
GACTTACACTAAATGTTTTGGCGCCAAATTTGTTTGCGGTTTTCTTTTGCAGATGCTTATTTGCTTGCTGATTTTGTACTAATCGCGATTGGAGATTTGTCAGTTATCAAACGCGGAGACTAACCTAACACGCTCACGGGAGTTTCACGAAACAATGTCGGCGAAAAAGCGCGAAATGAAGAAGACGGAGGTCTCAGGTGGGCAAAGTACGTGTCGTGCGTTTTCGACTTGTATTTACTGATTTATCGATGTGTTCACAACCATGCTTAATTTAAACTGTTTTAGCCAAGACTCTTCTCTCATATTTTACAAAGCTAAACGATAAGACAACGAAATCGGACACGAAGGAGTCGGCGTCGGCAAATGAAAATGTCAGCACGAAAATAGAAGAACGAAACACGAAGATCGAAGATAGCGTCACCGTTGTGCAAACGTCAAAGAAACTCGCAGACTCACGTCGAGAAAGCAATGATGTAGGTCGTTTACAGTCCGAGATTGAAGACTCACCACCGAAAGCGAAACGCCCACGAACAGCGGTATCGCACTTCGAGTCGAATCGGAGCTTCAAAGCCAAGCTTGATTCGAGCACTCTTTCTACTCGATCTGAAGACTTCGACTCCAGTTTCGCCTCAGTAAATGAAGCAGATGTGAGCTGTAACGTTTCTTTCGCCGAGAAATCGTCTCGGTCTTTTCTGAACGAAAGTCGAGTCGATGAGGTACAGTATGAACTTGTTGTGTTCAGTCAACGTCAACTTTATTAGCCGTACTGAACGCTCTGTTATTGTTGCTCAGATCGATGCAAGTTTGAACGAATCAGGTATCGCTGCCGAACCAATATCTGAACCGAAGTTCACTCATTTGACGATGAGCTTTCTTCAGCGTGGAACTCGCCGGTACGGCTACTAGTAAAAGCGTCTATCGATAAGGTATTAAGGCATCTGGATCTGAGCGTATCTGTGTCAGTGTATTCTTTCTACCTGAGATCATCTACCCGGTGCGTTTTAGGGGAGAAAACGGTAGTCACCCTAAGTAGCTCGATTGCCTGGTTTAGTTCCTCAGCAAATCCTTTTCTCATGCATTATTATGTGCTACAGGGACGCTCAACGGCGTTTGGAAACAGATCCTAACTTCGATCCAACCACGTTATACGTTCCCGACGATTTCTTGAAGGATCAGTCTCCGGTAAATGTTAGAAGTTAACTCACTTGTCTGGTGATGAATACCAGTGGATTGTTCTCCATGCGTATGTACATATGCATTAGCTAAGTGCTTGTATTGACTGTTATGGGCAAAGGCACAACTTTTTATGATATCGATCGAATTAATTTCAGGGCTTGCAACAGTGGTGGACGATGAAGGCGAAACATTTCGATACGATTCTTTTCTTCAAGGTGCGCAATGTTTTCGAATCGAGTACTGCTGTATATGTATATATAGTATGTACATAGTTTCGTGTGGGGTTTGTATAATTATTTGTAAGTACTGTCCCTCGGGAATTGTTACGTTCAATTTCGTAGATGGCCTCCGTAGGTCAAATTCGGTCTAATAGTAGCATACTCAGCTTTTTTATCGGCCCCGGACACGCGGTACTTTATAACTTATTAACTTCCAAATTTCTACCCTACCTTCGACTATCACCGCGCTTCTCGTAATTTTTGACATCACTCTGATCTCGAGTTTTTACTTTAACTAACCTCAGTGAATGGCATCGTTTAGAAATTATTTATATAAGTGTATATAGGCTTAAATATTTTTGACTCGTACCCCGCACGGTCGCACTTGCGAGACAGGGTTGTCGATCATAAGACTGCATCAGTGGACCTTCTAGCATCTGATTTGTCGGTTTCAGGTTGGCAAATTTTACGAAATGTATCACATGGACGCTGTCACTTGTGTGACTGAGTTGAACCTCGCTTACATGAGAGTATGTATAATCTTTTATTCATTTTGCTTGTGCCATTGCCAATTGACGCAAAAGTACGTGCGAAAAGTTTATAACTTTCATTAGCATCTACCGTCGGAAGTAATTTGCATACTACATGTTCTTCTCTTGTAGGGAAATTATGCACATTGTGGGTAAGTAGAACAGTGTAGTCCCAGAATTCGCATCCTTCACAGCATGAGAGGCTCATCCTTCAAACTCTCAACTTTGAGTCCTCGTGCCTGAGTCCATCGAGACGACCGTTAACCACTTGTAGGTTTCCTGAAATGGGTTACGCCAAGTATGCACCAATGCTGCTGAATCGTGGCCACAAGGTATTTAGTCGTGATTTCATGCCAAACATCGCTATTTATTATATGATTTGAAGATAGCTCGAGTTGAACAAACAGAGACCCCACAGATGATGGAAGAGAGACTTAAATCGGGTATGCGAATGAAACTTAGAACTACTTTAAGTGATGTCAAGGTTTCAGATCGTCGAACAGTCAAGAAAGAACCGAAAGTTGTTCGACGCGAATTGTGCAGAATTGCGACACCGGCGACACGAACGTTCAGCTTTATGGACGGCGAAGATGAGAAAGCTCCAGCGGCTTATCTTCTTGCCATTTGCGAAGCTGAAGTTGTACGTAATAATCCCTCCTACTGCCATGCCCGATGGACATTTAGTCTTTTCAGCCGGCTACAATGACGGTCAAGACCGTCGTGTACGGTTTATGCTGCATCGAGACATCGGTGGGCAAAGTTCTGGTATGCTTTACCTTCAAGCACTTCCAAAACTGCTTAGCATGGCTGGCTTATTTCAGTTGAGTCAGTTTGAAGACGATTCCTACTCGTCGAGATTGCAAACCTTTATCGCTCACTATCCCCCATTGCAAGTAATTCCGAACCTGTCCACTCTGTGTTATTCTTAATGTTTATTTAATTTGGTCATTTTCTCACAGGTATTGTACCCACGCGGAAGGTTATCGAAGCAGACAACATCTGTACTTAAGAACTCCCTCGCGGGTGTCGGTCAGGAACCACTTGCACCGAAGACGCAGTTTCTATCGGCGGAGAGTGCACTCAAGGCGTTGGCGGAAGGGAACTACTTCGAGTCGATGAAGGATGCGAGTACTGATGGACGGAACTATCCGGCGTGTCTTTTGAAGATGGTTCAGGAGTGCGATAGTTTGTTACTGACACCCAAGAAGGAATGGACGTTGGCTCTTGGCGCGATGGGGGCTAGTATCTGGTAAGCCTATAACTCTTTCTGTTCTGGTTTTTCTTATAAGTCTACTGCATGTACTTTTAATGGGCATTATGTTCCGTGCCTGGCTCAACGTCAGGCGCTTTTATCGGCCCGCAAAGGGGGACGCAATGGGCAGAAAGTCTGTCGATATAACAAATAGCTTGCAAGCAATGAGTTACTATTATGTGCAAGTGCAGGTGCTCTTCACAGGTACCTCAAGCGATGTTTAATCGATAAAGACGTTCTCAGTATGCGGAATTTCGAACTTTACGAACCGACAGATGTCGTTGTTGTCAGTGGTCCAACATCGTCCCGAAAAAGTTCTGACTTACCTTTACCGCAAAACATGGTAGTGTAAATCAGGCATGCACTTGAAAATGACAATCGTTTTTCTTTCTCAAGATCCTCGACGGTTTAACGCTTGAAAATCTGGACATTATCGGCACCAACAAGTGTGCGTTACTTACCTGTCTCGATTCTTGCTCGACCGCTTTTGGTACTAGTCATAACGTTGACAAGACTATTGATTACATCGAGGTCGAATAGGTAAACGCCTTTTACGTCAGTGGGTTTGCGCTCCACTCTGTACGGTCGAACCGATTCTCGCACGACAACAAGCCATCATCGATTTACTCGACTCCCCGGATTTCTGCACGAAAGCCACTACTATACTCACTAAATTTCCTGATCTTGAACGGATGTTGCAAAAGTTTGTTCATATACGTAGTTTATATGTTTTTTAAATGTTTGGATTTTTCTCTAGAATTCACACACTTGGCTTGAAGAGCAGACGAGATGATCATCCGGATGGACGCGCGATTTTCTTCTCGAATGAAGTCTATTCGAAGCAGAAAATTAACGATTTTTTGGCTACACTTCGTGGATTTCAGGTCTTACACAGTTTCTTTTGGTGATTTTTCTCTGACTTGATCACACTTTTGGGTTTAAGCGCGCGTTGAAGATCTTGAAGTGTTTTCGCGATTCGACAGTGAAGACGAAGTGAGTCTCGACCATTTTTGTACATGTAACGTACTTTATGTTTTACCTATTCTTTCTCCGCTTGCGCTCTTTGCAAAGCTCGTTTTATCTTAGGTCACAAGTCTTACACGATTGTCTGACCATTTCCCCATCCGGTCGTTTTCCAGACATCGCTTCGGATTTGGAGTATTTTGAGGTACATGGAAGAACCTTGTTAAAACTAACTCAACAGCGTCTATAAACGTCCAGAACGCTTTTGACTGGAAGAAAGCGGAAGCAGACGGTTTAATAATCCCGCAGCGTGGAGCTGTTGAAGAGTACGATGATTCGTGCGCGAGGATTGATACTGTGGAGAAAGCACTTGATTCTTATTTGGATGAACAGAAACGCAAGTTTGGATGTCAGGTGTGTTCTTGGGTTTAATATGCTCTACTGTACTAACGGGAATGGATTACTACTGTTGATGAGATGTGCTGCTTGGAAAAAAACGGGATCGAACACGAACGCGCGAAAAGAACAACGTGTAATGTTTGCATGTGGAAAAAAAAGAACAATGCTTCATGTTTGCCTTCCCTAAATTCAAGTCGGGTGTACCGATCTTCAGGCCCACTGAATAGCGGCGCAGTCGACTATTCCTTCACCTACCCTGAGGCGATGCAGCGGATCGACATCGCCCGCTTTCCGCCTTGTATTCTACTTTTGTTAAACACACTTTTCCTCCCCTCCCCTTTTTCATTCCCTCTCCCCTTTTCATTTCTGATGTACATGTGTATAATATGTGCGTAGAATACCCGTGGCGACATCGACCTAAATCGCGGCTATTTTGTGTTTGTTCTTTAATTTTTCGTTTCTATTCAAGGCCGCAACTTATACTGGAAGCGGCAAAAATCGATACCAACTTGAAATCCCTGACGCTTACACAAGCAAGATAACGAAAGAATACGAGTTTCGATCGCAACGTAAAGTATGTGTCGTCTAATTTTTAATACTCTTGTGTATGTAATACCTGAAAAACTTTGCTGGCATAGGGTTACAAACGCTACACGACAGTTGAGATTCAACGCATGTTCGCCACTCTCACTGATGCTGAGGATGAACGCGATTCGGTTCTGAGAGATGTGATGCGCAGGACTTTCGAGAAGTTTTCTTCAAAGTACTTCTATATTTCTGTATTTCTACGTGCAACGACTTTCTTTTTCTTAAGATACGCCCTCTGGAAGCAAGCTATCGAGTGCTTGAGGTAATTACATTGCGTACACGTACGAGTATAGAAATTTGGTTTACGCGCGTGCACTTTATGTTCAGCGTTCTCGACTGTTTGCTCAGTTTCACCCAGTTTGCGAAGAGTTTCGAACACGAAGTTTGTCGTCCACAGATCGTGTGTGATGCTCAGAAGGTATTTAGATTTCATCGTATGACTGACGGTACTTTACAAACGTGTGGGAGGTCGCTTATAGTACAGAGCGTAGCTGTGCGAGTTTTGGGGACTATAGCACCAGAGCTGAGAAAATATGAAGAATGATACCAGAATTTGAGGAAATCGAAGAATTTTGTTTCTGTCTTCTCTCGGCGCAATATTATGCTATTTTATGCAGCTTTTCTATTTTTTCGAAACGGTGCTACGTGATAGAGTTCGACGGCGAGTTCAAATTTACCATTCATTTTCGCTCCTATGTTTCCACACAGAATTATAAGGCGGAGGAAAATTTAGCTTTCCTAGACCAAAAGCCCCTGCAGTCATGCGATGCCGGACCCCTTCTCCAGCTAATAAGGGGAGGAATTTATCCTTGCCGTCGTGCTTGTACTATATACGTATGCGTATAGCCTTTTATCGAAATTCGCGACGCTATTCATCCGTGCTTGAGCAAGCTCTTCTCCAGTGCTCAATTAATACCGAATGACACTCGTATTGGAATCGACGAATCGGTATGTACACTTTCAGTCTAGTGTTTATTTCGTGTTTCTGATGCACGTACAGTGGGTTACTCAGTGTCTGCTATTGTTACAGGGTGCCTCGGCGGCGAGTTTGCTTCTTGTCACGGGTCCGAATATGGGCGGGAAATCGACGCTTATGCGTCAAGTTAGTCTTCTCGTTATTCTCGCTCAACTGGTGTGTATTTGCACGTAGTTATTACTCTGTAGTGCTGTAGGGAATTTTGTCAGACTTGTGTCTTCTTTGTAGGGATGCTTCGTTCCGGCGGTGTCGTTACGTATGTCACTTGTTGATCGGATTTTTACTCGACTTGGGGCGAGCGATAAGATTATGTCTGGTAGGGATTAAATTAGCGGGGTGTTCGTATTATTGTTTGCTTGGAATAATATTGATTTTTGAAAATGGACTCACGAAAACATCAATGAAAAACTTTTGTTTTTAATCGCGATTTTTAGGACGCTTTTTTGAAAAGAGAAAAATTGTATTTTAGAAATTTTCAGATCATTTTTATTCTCCGCAGACCGTACTTTTCGAATCGTTTTTGTTTGGTGGTTTGTTTTTGCGCCGTTTGGGCTCATTTTGGACTTTGACCAACAGATTTCGAGAAATTTTATTCGTCAGATTTTTGTCCAAAACCCGGTGGAGCTTGTTGAGTTGACAAGCTGAGTCCAAAACCATCGTCAGTTTGTATCTCCTATGCTTGTGCACAGAGAGTCAACCCAGAAAACCGGGTTTTTGGGAGGGTTTCGGTACGAACTTTGACGTACTTAGTGATCAAAGTCCATGTCAGCTTCAACTCCCGTCGGACTTTTTATGAGCTCGAACAGACATAAGCACTATATTTATTCTTCACCTTTGCTCTTCTTGTTTATGGTCAAAGCACGTTTTATCCTTGAACTAGTTATTCTTGAAGTGCCCCGTTCCTTTCAGGTCAGAGTACCTTCTACGTCGAACTGAACGAATGCAGTGCAATTCTGCGTCACGCAACACCCAACTCGCTTGTCATTCTCGACGAACTCGGTCGAGGAACGTCGGTCAGTGCGTACAGTACGGGTGGAAACTGATGCAATTGAGTAGACGTTGATCGTTTAGACGCATGATGGTTGTGCGATTGCTAGTGCTGTTCTTCGACATGTCGCCGAGGGGATTCGGTGTCGAACCCTCTTCTCGACGCACTATCACTCGCTGGTTGACGACTTTCGATTTCATACGAACGTCTGCTTGGCGCATATGGTACACCGCGTGCATACATTATAGTAGTAGTACCCGAACTACAGACCTAATAGCCCTATCTGGTCCACATGCCTGAAATTTCACACTTGAGCTTTCGACTGGCTTACAGACACGGTGACAGATTCTCCGCCGGAACCTCCGCCAGTCGTTCTGAATTGCCTTGCTTTGCGTAGGCGTGCATGGTCGAGAACGAAAACGACGAAGACCCAACGCGCGAATCGATCACCTTCTTGTACAAACTTTCGGCGGGTCCGTGCCCGAAAAGCTACGGCTTTCATGCAGCGAAGTTAGCTGGACTACCTCTTGACGTACGCCTGATATTTCCCAACTGAACCAGTGCTTGTCGGTGTTCTCCACAGTATGTGTCACGCTTCGCTTGTGCAGATCATTCGTCGTGGTTACGCGAAAAGTCGCGAGTTGTTCGCAAGCGATGCCGTCTCGCAGTTGCGAAAACTCATCGCACTCGTCGAAGCAGAGACGGTCGACAGTGTTGATCGTTCGGAACTACTTGCGGCTGCTGTCGCGGCTGTCACGATCGGACCGTGAGAGTGGACGTGTCGGACTGATACAATCACTTGTATGTACCAATCGTGCGTCGATGTATGTATAGTGGACCCTGTTATTCGCGAAACGGGTGAAGCAGCAGTTTCTTTGGACGCTTGCAAAACTTTACCGCTACAAACACAGTTACAACGGCAAGATTTCGACGTACAGTGCATTAAGATTCCAGATAGTCAATGTTCAAGACATGTCTATCCTTTGCCATTCGGTCCTGCCTCCAATTAAACGAGTACAAACCTGACACGAAACTAAGTGAACGGATGTCATTTTTCTTCTGTCATGTCCGTCTACGATGCACGCGTTTTGATCACGTCCCACTCCATCGAACGATTTCTTGAGCAGCGAGCTTTACAGTTTACTGCAGCAGGGGTTGACTCCACATGGCTGTCTCGGCTGGCGTTGTAAGATACCGCATGTTGGTCCGCTCTTCGAGTTGTCGCAAGTCGTGGTAGAGTTCGCCGTCGTGTAGCCACGGGTGCTGAATGCAGTCGTCGAGGTTGAGTCGATCTTCCATCTGGAAGTAAACGGAAAACTTCTATTTCAAACACGATGTACAACTTTATCACTGCACTGCTTACCTTCACTTTGAGCAACCGACTGATCATGTCGATCGCGAGCGGTGAGATATCTTTCCAGTGGTTAGGTGGGTACATGAAGTCGGCGTTCTGAATCTGATCCTCGATTGCTTCGCCTTCGTTGAAGGGGAAGGTCCCGCTCAGCGTCACGTAGATGACGACGCCGACAGACCAGAGGTCAAGACTCTTGTTGTACGCTAGAACGGAATAGAACGTGTGAAATGACCAAAGGCCCTGCGGCAGTGTACACAACGTCACGTAAAAGCCACTTGACGCACACTGCGTGCCGTCCACAGCAGATGGACTTACGCTTCTTCTGCAACAGCTCCGGCGCCATGTAAGCAGGTGTGCCAACAACCGTCTTCCTGAACGTGTTGTCCTCAATCATGCGCGCGTAACCGAAGTCGCAGAGTTTCGTCTGCGGAAAGTCCGTCTCGGCCGAGGAGAGAAGCACATTCTCAGGCTTCAGATCGCAATGCGCGATGTCCTGTTCGTGTAGATACTTGAGCGCTTTCAGGATTTGCACGATTAGGAACTTCGTGATTCGTTCGGATAGGCGACCACAGCGATTGCTCAATATCATCTCGAGCATGTCGGCGCGCATCTTCTCCATCACGAGGTACTGAAAAGGTGGCGGAACACTCAGTGTTCTGAACATTTTTGGCTGGAAAAGGCCTTACGATCTTGTCGGGAAACTCGAACACCGCCTCGAGCGTGATAATTCCGGGATGGTCGAGCTTCTTTAGAATAGCGATTTCATTGCGAAGCGTATCTCTAAAGTTTGAAACTACTGCATGTCCCGACACTAACGATTGTAGAACTTCATACTTCCACTTCTTATTCATATTCGAGCGATCCTTCGAGATCACCTTAATCGCCACTTCCCTCTTCGTCGTCCTATGCACCCCGCTGTAAACCGTGCCGAACATGCCAGTTCCAAGTTCCTGATCGGCGTACAACTGATAGAGTTCACCAAACTGTACAATCGTTTCTTGTTCCATTCTAAGCTCATCGCTTGTAGGACCATTCTGAGCTGCAGGTAATGCCGGCATAGCGAGCATACTAGCAAGAGCTGCTTCAGCACCGACTTGCGAACGATTGAAACGTTGTCCAACGAGTGGCATTAATGCTTGACGAATAGCGTTCATCCATTTCTGTGCTGATGCTAGTCCGATGCCCGATTCACGGCGTGGAATTAATTGCATCATCGGCGTGTTCTTGTACCAGTCGAGATTCTCCCCGACGTAGTAGATAAGACCGGCGGTTTGTATCTCCAAGCAATGCGGTGGACCGGTCGGATCGAGTGGGGGACCGTCGTAGTTCCTCACGCCAAGGATGTCGCAGAGTTGGATCGTTTTATAGCAGCGATTACTCGCGTCGTCGTGATACATACCGATGTTCGCTTAAAATTTGATGTGTATGAACGTTTGTTTGCTAGTTAGCTTAATGACTTACTGTAGTCCATCCGCCAAAAGTGTCGTTTTCGAGTCGGATTGCTCGACGTGAAATGCAGCATCCACCCTTCGATAATCGCCGGCAGTTGTGCTTTCCGACTGTGTCGTATACCTGCTTGGCCGGGTATTCGACCGAGAGGAATCAATTCCTGCTGCTGTGGATCGTCCATACTGACTTCGTTCATTAAACCGTTATGAACCTCTCCGCCTGCTATTGGCACTGGAAGCTGGTAGGTAACCGCTGAAAATGCCGAACCGACACTAGCAGATGCTGCAGCCATCTGAACGTCTTGTTCCATGGGTTCAGCGATGGCGCGACAATCGAACGGCATCGATGCCGCACAACGCTTGTGGACGTTCACTTTACAATCGCGACACTAATCAGCGAAATCACTCATTAAGTCGATTCACACGGAGATCCTGCAACCTTACCTGAAGACCCTGCTTGAGTATTCCCATCAGCATGTTGTTACAAAGTTTGCACACTGTCGGTCGAACATACGTGTGGATGACGAACGTGTGCGGTAGACCGTAGCCGTTCTGATAATCGTGTGCACTAGTTGCGGGCACCATCGTTGGCGCTACGAGGTGGCTTGTTGGCTGCAATGGAAGCATCATCGCTGCTGCAGCTGGCGGTGCTGCAGCCACCAGAGCTGCGGTGCAACTGTTGTACGGCGCGAATGCACACTTCTAAAGAGGAGTTGATGTGAACACGCTGTCCTCACTCTGCTAACTAGTAGGAATTAGCGGTCTGGGAGATCTGCCGCAGGGTGCTGAAAAAGGTCAGGACAGGTTCGGCAGGTTGCAAGGAGACGACTGAGGTCAGGTCCGTAGCCATA
>JAQGBB010002528.1:0-10750 GCA_034691745.1 Prismatolaimus dolichurus | reverse complement strand
AAGCATACTTAAGCCTATACTCACAGCTAAAGGATAATAGATTGAAAGCTAAAAATTTCAGCTAAAAATCAAAAAATCTAAATACATTTTTCGGCAATGCCTGCCAGAACCTCAGGCGTTTCTAGAAATGCCTGGTTTCCAGTAATGCCGGTAACATAAACAATCGATTATGGAGTTAGGTTACAAATAAACAACAGTTTTGTCCAGTCAGTGATTTCTTTACTTGTGTTATCATTAGTGAGAGCACCAGGTGACCTCGCTGCGATCAGAGACGCCACTAGCGTTTCCTGCTGATCACAAGGGACTCGCCTGATGCAGGAGAAGACTTTGCTGTCCTTCACTTCGCTATTTTCAGCACTTCCGCAATCAAATTTCATGTAGGAAAAGAGACAAACGGCTCCGCTGTCGGTTTTTTCAAAGCCAGCCGAAATACAGAAGGGGCTTCTGTGGCATTCGTGAACACATTCACCATAGCTGGCAACGGACTTGCTCGAAAAAACTGTCGCCGCAAAGTTCTTCGTCTCAACTTCCTGAGGCCTGTGCTGTAGCTTGAAGCACTCTTTCACCGCGGACGAGTCGAAGAAACTCAAAGGAAATACAGCTTTCTGCGGGTCGGCTAGCGCCGAAGCGACGAGAACAAAAGCTGTGAGGGTGATAAACGTTCTTGTCATCATTTACGTCATCTAATCGGTGCGCAGAAACGAATGCCGAACGATCGTGGAAGTCACGAGTAGTGCGGCGACCTTCTAATTTCCCTTTTCACGCTAATGATAAGTAAAAAGATGTAACAGTCACCAAGGTCGTAACCCACTAGCCGTGAGGATGGTCGATCCATCATCGAGCTGTGTTTCTTGTGCTCCTTTTTTCGTAATTTCACGCGCAGTGATCGATCACAGACAAAAATGAACGCCTAACAGGGATGATGTAAGAACGCTTTCATCGTCGAAAGTACCATGATTTTTCACTTTGCTGATTACTGTCGAAAGTTGACTGACACCAAACATGACCAACGCCGACTTCAGTCAGTTCCGTCGTCTTTATGGCACGACGCTCTCCGCATTGCTACTCATATTCGGCGCGCTAGCCAACGCCGGTACGATAGATCTTCAAGCATTGCGAACGGATTTCCTGAACGTTCACAACCAGCTGAGAGCCAAACACGCGGCACCACCGCTCAAAATCGATGTCGGGCTCAACTCGTATGCTCAACGAGTTGCAGAGCAGAACGCGGTCGCTAAAGTCCTCAAACACTCTGGTGGAACGTACGGAGAATGCCTGTGGAGTGGACCGTCCACGAGTACAGTCTCAGGTACAATATTCCAGAACTAGCACTGGCTCTTGTTATAGCTAACGCAAAGCGGCTTTCAAGTATCGATCTGTGAACAGGAGCTGCAACAAACGTTTTTGTGTGTAGCAAAACGGAAAACCCTGGCTTTTTGATAAAGGTCTAAAGGACAAACTATACTATGTGAATCAAGCAGCAAGAAAAAGGAGCGGCAAACTAGGGGAATCCTATCGCGAAGGTGTACAGTTGTCCAAGCTTTACATCGATTTTAGGAAGAGCAGTAGGTCGCAGTGCAGGCATAACAGTGAAAAATTTGCATCATTGTTACTCAAAATCCAACCGTTGAAAGTTCAGAATCTCTGCATATTCTGATTCTAAAGGGTGCGTCAAAAGTGGACAGGAATGGCCTTGTTTAGACTGCATGCGTTGTTCTACATGAAAACGGAAGGCTCGTGGCTAGGCATTACGTAATGTTCAATTGTTGAAAGTTCATACTCTTCTATTGCTATCGATGGCCTCCATAAGTTTCCTGTCGACTTTTTCCGGACGCTTTACATAGTATGACCAGCGACACTTTGTACCCGGGAAAACTATTACTGTGTTTGCCCATTTTCGTTCAAGAGAGCCAAGACGGGAAGGATTTTGACCTTTCTTTCTAGCATGTTTCCGTCTATCTTCAGGGCAAAGCATCGTGCAAAATATCTGGTACGCCGAGATCACCAACTACAATTGGTACACTCCGGGATATAGCCAAAATACAGGTTCACTCAATGTTGCCATGAGCATGATTAGCAAAGTACCTAAATTTTATGAGTTTTCAATAGGCGACTTTACGCAAGTCGTATGGAAAAACTCGACACTATTAGGTGTCGGTGCCGCCACGGCAACGAACGGTGACATTTACGTCGCCGCTTCATACTCTCCTATCGGAAACGTCGTTCAAGCAGGAGCTTTTCAGCAAAATGTACTTCCACCCAACGGTGTCATCCCGACAACAACGGCACATCAGACGACCAAAAAGACCGTCCCAACGTTGCCTACAACTACCGTGAAAACCACGACCACGACCAAAAAGACGGTTCCTACGACGCACACAACTGAAACCACCGAGAAAACGACGACGCGCACGACCGAGAAGCAAACAACTACGGTTAGAACAACGCCGAAGACGACGCCGACGACGCACACGACCGAAAAGCAAACTACTACGGTTCAAACAACCCCGACGACGCACACGACCGAGAAGCAAACGACTACAGTTCGAACAACGCCGAAGACGACGCCGACGACGCATCCAACTTCAACGAGTAAGGCGACGACGAAAGAGACGACCACCGTTCGAACCACCCCAAAAACGACGCCGACGACTCGAACAACCCCGAGAACAATACCAACAACTTCGAAGACGACGACACGCTCAACGCCACGAACAACGACCGAGATCGACTACCACACTGTAACGATACCAACTTTAGCTACGACGACGATGTCATCGATATGGGTCGAGAGCTTCACACAGCTGAACGAAGACTGCTACATGCAAAGGCAGTACGATCTGCCGCCGCCCTCGCAGAGCCACACGTCGACGTTGGACGAGTGTGCGAAGAAGTGCGCTTTGTTCAAGCCGTGCAAGTCGTTCACGTATGTTCCGCTGTGGACACAACCGAAGCAGGTCAACTGTCTGCCGAAGTACTATCAGTGCTCGCCCGAAGAGCTAACAGAGTTTTCGGATGGTTTCATGAACGGACAAGCAGCACACTATGTGTTGAAGACAGCGACTACGCCTAGTTTGACGAATTTTCCAATCAGCTAATTTGCATGTCTCTGTTTCGAAAAATAACTACACACCGCGCTTCTCTGTATAGTGTAAGCTATTCGTAAGTCGAGAAGTCGACGATTCTCAAAACGCGACTTTTACCTCTCATAACAAGCTCACTCGCGTATCAAAACGGAAATAAATGCACAAAACCAAAAAGCGACGTTGAGAAACTAAAGAATTACGGATACGGTAGAAAACAACGAAGACGCGACGGAATAAACAAGCAAATCGGCAAAGCCGAAAAACGCATCTTCTGGACGTGGTACGTAAACATATGGGCAACAAAAATAGTTTGTTTACTAAACGAAAAGAACATCTTGCTTGAGAAAAAAAATAAATTTAGAACAAAAAGAACATTCTTGGATCACGCAAGCAAGCAGGCGCGCGTGCATGCGTTTTTCATGTTAAAGTTTTTCCACTCCCCTACTGCACAGACCGCAAGGAACGTCGGGCAGCGAAAAGAATGTCAGAAGGCAAATCCGCGGACCGAGGCTATTCCAGAAATAAAAAGAATTTTGATATTCGACTCAGAAAAACCCAAGTTATGGCTGTGACACACGCGACCAGATAGCTGTCTTACGCACTGCGCGCTCCAGAAGATGCAAAAGGGCAGCTTGTCACTTGTAGGCAACGGCGAGTAAATAACTGATATAAAACGTCCAAGAAAACACGAAGGCTGCTAGAAAAGCGCTAATCAGTAGCGCCCATAAGCTAGAACGTCGTGGACATCAGATGTCTAACTTTGCTTCACATACGTCGGCACACTACATACGGTAATGCCCCTCTATCCCTGTCATCCATACATTCTGCACCAGACTCAGATAGAGAGACGAAAAACAGCACGGAAAACAATGAAATTCTAGCTTACACCACTAACGGCATATGCACGTAATCAATCGATATTTAGCACATGCCGTCCAGATTAAGAGTGAATCACGAGCCTTCAAAATTGCAACAATATGCCAGCAATTTAAGCAGCAAGAATGGCTGCGAACAACGAGCCTAGCCCGTCCGAAGTAAGCTAGTCGTCCGTCCCGCCTCGATAGAGGCCCGCAAGTTGATGAAAGCGAGGGCCCCACGCATTGAGCTTCGAGTCCCAGTCGACGTCCGAATCACCGATGGACGCGAGGGACGAAAGACTGCTTGCTGCCGAAAGGCCATCGCCCTCGTAGTCGAACCGCCGGAGTTCATCGAAAGGCGGGGCAGTCGGGTCGAGATCGGCGTCGGCGAGTCGATCGTCAAGGAATGCGTTCAAGCCGGCTGCACGAGGAGGGATTAATTAGTTTCACTTAATAGGAATCGAGACGAGGACCTACTCTGATCCGGACGAGAGCCGGCCGGCAAAACGTTCGTTCTTGGCGCCGGTTCGGGCTTCTCACCGTCCACGGCGAGCACCGGTCGACGTAAGTGAGAAATGTCGTACTGCTGCTGGTCGTCTTCACCGCCACCTTCCTCCTGTTTGTGCATCGAGGAAAAAGACTACCTCAGAACACAAACTACTAAAAAGAGGCGTGTCGAACTTACGAGATAGTTGACGATGTTGTCGAACGTTTCCGACTCGCTCGACGGGTAGATATGTGGACGACGATTGCGCGTGATGAAGAAGGCAATGAGAAGGACGAGAACTGCAACGAGAAGTTCAAGAGATCTTACATTTCCCTCCTTCCTTTATATTGCACCTTCGTTGGATCCCTTCCTTTCCTTCACATCCTTCTTCCCTTCCGTTTCTCCGATCCTTCCACTACTATTTCCTCCTCCTTCGTTCCCGTCTTCCCTTCCGTTTCTTTGTTTCCTTTCCTCGCCCCTTCGTTCGGTGTCTTCGTCATTTTACTTCGTTCGATCGCTTTTTCCTGCCCTCGCTTCTTCGCGCCTTCACTTCCTTCCTTTCCTTTCCTTTCCTTTCCTTTCCTTCCTTCCTTCCTAGTTCTTCGCTAATTCATCTCTTCCCTTCCTCCTTACTTTCGTTACTTCCTTCTCTCCTTTAACCTTCCTTGCTTCACGCCTTCCTTCCTTGCTTCACGCCTTCCTTCCTTCCTTCCATTCTTTCACGTCTCACTCCTTCATCGTCACCCCACCCTTCTCCGTTTGACTCCTTCGTTCTCATCCCAAAAGGCTGGACCTAGGCCTTGGTGCATGGAGCTAAAACGTACCAATGAGCACCAATGCACAGACGACGATAGCGACAATAGCGCCGCTCGTCATGCCGACTTGAATATTCTCATTGCGAAGAAGGCCTTCGCCGAGACAGTTGATAAGAACGCCATTCTCATCGAACGTCGGTGGAAGACTCAACGGACACGTACAGAAAGGTCCCTTCCAGAAGTCGAGACACACGAACGGCGACGCACAGAGCGGTGGTGTCGCCGCCTCCATCTGCGCGCAAGTTGGCACCAGCGAGCAACCGGCGTCGACGTTGAAGCGATTCGCCGACACGTACCCATAGTGCGACTGTTCAGACTCGTCGAGCGGGACGTAGAAGTTGTTCAAGTAGACATCAGCGATGCATCCTGCATACAAGTAAAACGTCGCACTGCGTTCTGAAGCCGCCCGCTAGAGGTCGGGTTCGGGTCGGTTTCCTGGGTTCGGGTTCGGGTCACTTTTTAGGTTTCGGGTCGAAGCCAGGGTTCGACCCGACCTCTACCGCCCGCCCGATGGCGCAAGCGTACCCTCGAATGACGGAAACGATGAATCATCCGAACTGAGCACCAGCTTCTGAATATCGATCGGCATCGACGCATCATTAAGAAGCGGCACTTCACTCTCAAACATCGCGCCATGAAGCCCATCAAGTCGCAGACGCGCAAACGAATTATGCCTTTCGACATGCACGAAGTAAGTCTGATTAGAGTACAACCGTGCACGAACAGCTTGAAGCTGCCGCGGTGTTTGAACAGCCGGTTGACCGAAGCGAAGACCGACAAGGGAGTTCGAAAGCTAAACTCTCAGCTATAAGTCTTCGTCTTAAACAACAAGTAAGTACGTACATCAAGAGAGATAAAAGGTGCTTGCAGTGCTGAACCGTTCGATGCTCCACGAGAGATCGTCGCTGGTCGGTCGGGGAACTTCGGGACGAAGAAGACCTTGAGATCAGTGTTCAAACTCGCGCCAGGAGTGGTGAGGAAGTCGGATGAGAACATGTTTTGAATGTATGACTTTGGGTTGAATGTTTGCCATTTTGCTCCTGGAATATCGAAGCGGGTCTCGCTAAAATCGAAGCAGACGGTCAATCGATTCTTACGTTGTTCGCATCTCTCGCCGTGCCACGACGGATCGCATGTGCAGAAGCGACCCGATCCGTCGAGATTCGACTGGCAGTAGCCGTTCGGCGCGCAATAGTCGGCGCCTGTCGGTCTGCAGTATGAATCGGTCTCGCGACAGCCGAACTCCGTCTGCGACTCAAGCGCCGGATTCGCGAGATCATAAAGCTAAAAGCGAAGAAAATCGATTCGTGCATTGAATATAAAAGGTCAGTCAAAAGTGGACAGGAGTGGTCTTGTTTAGACTGCATACGTTGTTCTAGATAAAAACGAAAAGCGCGTGGCTAGGCATTACACATGTTCCATTGTTCAAAGTTGCTATCGATAGCCTCCATAGGTTTCCCCTCAACTTTTTCGGGACGCTTTCGATAACTCCTGTCGTGAAATTCCCCCCGAATCGGGTGGGGATCGACTTCCCCACTCACCTCATTATTGACGGTAAACTCTCGAATGCACCCTCTAAACGCATGCAGTGGTGGCAGCGTCGGCGGATAGCGCGCCTCATTCGAGATAGCGACACCACCAAGCTGCATCGGTGCAGTGACGAGAAGAACAGTGTTACCAGGCGGGAGATTCCCGACCTGCCGGCACCAAAGCAGCCCAAGACTCGGACTCAGATCACGGCAATTATCAACCGTAACAGCAAGTGTGCCAAGCGTCTTCTCAATCTCGATCGTGTGCCACATGCCATCATTGAGCATCGGTGTCGCCGCAAACGTGATATTTCCAACACCACGACCAACATCGACATGTAGTACCGGCCTGCCATTGAGCAACGAGAGTGCCATATAATGCGATTGTTCGTACGACGTCAGATCAACCACGTCCGTCGGTCCGTTATAGAAAAGCAGTGCATTCGGTTGACGTGTGATGAACTTCAGACTGATGCGGAGGTTATTGCAGTTCGGAAGGGGAGCGAACCACGCGAAGGTCCGATTGTCAGCACCGTCGAACGAGCGGGAAAGACCCTCGCAGCGGGCGCCTTTCAGGTTCGAATCGCGGCATTCGCAGCTAGAAATGAAGTTCGACGATTCAGTAACTCAAAGTTTCGAGAAGGGTAAACATAAACATACAAGTAGTCGGTTCCGGTGTCGTGACAGATGCCTCCGTTTCGACAGGTGTTGCGACCGCAACGTGATGGTTCCGCTGGACAACCGCAGACAGCGCCGGCCTAGAACGAGTGGTCGTGAACATGCGAATTAAAGGGTGAAATTAAGTCCTCGGAGTTACGGTAGTGAAAACTGCCACATGAACTATGCAGTCTAAATATGTTTTAACTACCGTAACCCGAGGCCTTAATTTTCCCCTTTACTACAACGAATGTTCAGCTAATAGTAAAAACAGAGGGAGAATTTTATCCCGCTAAATAATGACATGCAAAAGCGAGAACGACAAAGGGGCAAAATTTTCGCTTTTATGACACCAGGATGAGCGATGACAAAACGCACGTCGCTACCACTTGCCATCTGTCCGAGCATCCAAGCCGGTGCGTACTATCCCACGAAGCACTCTCGTAGCGAGGAAAACAGAAAGAAGAAAAAAAATCGCTTACCTGAGCTTTCACACCAACGACAGTGAGTGTCCTCGAAACGATAACTCGTCCGTCCTTGCTGCTCGCCGTGAGCTGCACAGTGCATCCACCAGGGCACTTTTCGCTAAAGCACGGATTGATACCGACGTCGACGATAGTTCCATTCAGGAAAGCCCCAACGTCGCGTCGATAGAGTTGAATAACACCATTAATGCTCGTCGCCGATTTGTACCGACCGTTCGGACCGAGCACAGCGAGACGCAACTCGATCTGCGAGATGTGCGACGCACCGGCAACGATCGAGAAGATCTGCACTGCAGACCAATCGACTTTGAGGAGATTCGCTACTTTCGAACGCAGGCGAGTGTAGGCACTCTCGCCGCTGGGCGATCGGGCGATGAACTCTTCGGGAGTGAAGCCTGTGGATAAAGAAACGGAGGAAGGCGGCTTCATTATCGAACTTCCGACTCGCGAGAACTAACGATGCAGCTAGACATAAAATTGGTCGAAATGAAGTACCAACCTTGCAATCTGAGCGAGCCAGAATTCTCAAGTGCATCGAGTCCAATATGTTCAACTTGCACACGAATGGTCGTCGTCGCTTTGTCTCCACTCACCGGATCGACGACCAACACCTGAATGAGAAGCGATGAATCGACGAATGGAATTGAGTTGCTTCCATACCGGGAAACTATAATTCCTCTGCTCAGCACGCGGTTCGATATAGATAACTCCACCACCAGTCGATGAAATATCGAAGAACTCTGGTTTTCCTTGCGGAAACGAGTACTGCATCGTCGGCGGTGTCTGATCGGCAGTGAGGATTCGAATCTGTCCGACGGGTGAACGGTCAAGTTGTCCTGGAGACGAAGTTCAGATCACGAATGTACTCAAGGAAGGATGGAGCAACGAACCCTTGAAACTGAAGACTAGAATCTCCGTTGTGGGGTCGACGAATGGGTTCTCGTCCTTGCCGAGAACTTTCACTGTCACGTATCGTACGGCGGACATTGGTGGTGAACCGCTGTCCGAAACGTTTATTGGAATACGATACTCGGAAGATGTTCGACGGTCGAGTGGAGCTTTCGACCAGAGAATGGCGCCGCCGTTACCGCGGTCGAGACCTGCTCAAAACACGGAGATGTAGAGAAGCTCGTCGCTAACCGAATAATCCCCAAGCTCGAGACTATCGTTCTGTGAATAAGGTTTGCCGAGTCGAGGATCGGAAAATCCCACCCCATGGGCGCCAAGTAGAAAGCTACAATCCCATACTTGGAATGGGTTCCAATCGGAAAAGATCCTTGTAGACGACGTCAGACGAGAGCATGTCGTAGAACTTGAACGGCGGGCCATTTCCGGGTCCGTCTTTGTCCGTTGCGGTGATCTGCAGAAAGACGAGGAACGTCTCGACCAGCTCAGATATGCTTCACTATACTAGCTGCAAACCGTCGCAATCTTGATGCCCGCGTTGAGTCCCTCCTTGATGTACGGCTGTTCGGGTTGCGTCACCAGTTCGGGGGCGTTGTCGTTGAGATCGTCGATGTAGATCGTGCTCGTCGTGTAACCGACGTTGCCGGCTAAGAAATTATGGTCTTTAGTTTTAAGCAACATCTCGAAAGCTGAAACGCTAACCTTGATCTTGTGCACCGATCTTGAGCACGTACTGATCGATCTGCTCGCGGTCGAGCATACCGGAGACTGATAGCCATCCGGTACGCTCGTTGATGTCGAACATGTGCAGCGGGTCAGATGATGGAGCAATGAAGAAGCTGCAAAGTTTAGATACAATACATTTTCAGTGGTCACTAACACGCATGTCAATGTCAGGCTACGTACAGCTTTCAACGTCAGTCTACTAAACACTGAACACGCGGATCCAACGAGGATCACCTAGCTATTGTCCTCAATTGCCAAACGGACTTAGAACATTGCGTTTTGCATCATCCAGTATTAGTAGGTTGGTCACTCGGTGACCACTGCTCAGTGAGTTCTGTTGTTCCGATGTGTGACTTGCGTGTCCCAACTGGTCTGAATTGTTCTCCGCCAACTTAAATTGCATTTGTCCTTTTCAAGAAACTTTTCTTTCCATTTTCGGCCGACGTAAACAACGGTTCACAAAGCTCACCGGTACAACACACCTACTCCGAACACGGGCGACGACAATTCAAATGTGTTTGAAGCTCTTGAACTTTCAAACAGCTCAAACAAATGAAATCCGACGGCTTTGTCGCGCCGATCAATCGAGCACGCTGTGAGAGCGACCTTGAGCGCCGAAATCCGAAATGGTTGAGGAGGTACACACGACAGCAAACGGACATCACAGAGAGAGGTGTTATTTCTGCACACTTTCGCAACATAATTACGCCAAAGGAGCACTTCGGCCCTACTTCCTCTGAAGACCAGGCATGTGGGATCTCAAAGAAAAACGCCTGTACTCGGACTCTTATTGTATCTTCTGAAGTGACCTTGAAACGATCAGCTTCAACCAGCTGTCCTGCGTGGTAGCGATTTTTTAGGCATTCTCGTGCGAAAAGATGGCCTCGCAGCGCATCCTCAAACTAAACTAAACGGACCACGGTCTATTGTGGACTCTGGAGTGCGTACGCCGACGAGCGAGACCGACCACTGCATATATTGTAGCAATTATGACGTTTTCTACTGGCCCACCTACGAACAGAACACAACACGAGTAAATATCAATAGGGCATATTGAGTCCGAGTAGTCGCTTCCAAGAGGCAGTGTGGGCTGGGCTCCAGCCCCAGACAGTAGCCCCTCATCGTCGTTGTTACCTTGAGAACCGAAACAGCAAACAGAGAGCATGAAAGGAGGTTGTAAACGAGCATACTGTGCTAATATT
>JAQGBB010002527.1:0-10751 GCA_034691745.1 Prismatolaimus dolichurus | reverse complement strand
TATGAAGAACGCTGTCATCATCACGGTGGAAACGCCGGTGGCTTTAGCAACTTCTGTATGAACTTGCTCTGCTGTTGTGGTCTGTGCTTTGTTTGTCACGAATGCCTAGAATGCTGTGTACATACGGCATGCTGATGCGGTAAATTTTACGCTTATGAAAAGTCAGTTGTAAACCGCGTATCTCGCGCAGAAGTGCCGAGCTGGGTTGTATGTAGGGATATTGTTCGGTGGATGGGTAGAACGGTGAAAATTTCGGTGGACGATAGAAGATAGGGTTGGCGTTTGGGGAGGGGGCAAAAATTTTGCCCTCCCCCATCCCCACGGGGCCCCCATTTTGAGGCAAATTTTTTTCAGACCGAAACCAAGCTAATATGCATCACTAACAGTGCTAAATTATACGCCCTGGTGAACAGAACGATTGGTCACGCTATTTACTCAAAAATAATGGAATTTTGAGAAAAACTTGAAAAACATTTTCGCGGCGGGGGCCCATTTTTCCAACCCTAGCGCTTTACGATTGATAACGAGGGAACCGGCAAGCCGGAAGTGCATCCTGCCTTGTCAAAAAAACAACAAGCAAAGACGTTTAGAGCTATTTACAAAAATGATTTACAAAATATAAAAAAGACAAAAAATGTGGGGGCTTTGGCCCCCGGACCCCCTGCCATTGCCAGCTAGTGATACAGTGAAGCAAAGCACATTCTCTTTAAACGTGGAAGGCAGTTCGAGTAGACTTCTGGCAGTTATCCTGCTCGCTGTATTCTTCTAAAATACACTTTTGCACAACGCACTTTTCGGGTAGGAGAAACATGGAGAAAGATAATATATGTCAGGATATGTAACACGTACCAAAATTAAACGCCACTTTACGCAATTTGGAAGGCAGGCTCAGTGGCAGTTTTTCTGTTTGTCATTCTTATTGTTTCAGAAAAAAGTCGTGTTTGATCCGACTGCGGTGAAAGCCGCTGTTCCGCCGCTTTATGATGCCAAAAGTACAATCGATTCACCGGTCCTCCAATAACCGCCAGTGGTGATTGAGTTGCGGGGTGTAACACGGGATCCAACTTGACTATAAATGCCCAACATTGTTTAACATACTTATAACATTTTGGCGAAAGAAAACTGAAATATACGATTTTTTTCTGGAATTTTCAATCAAACATTAAATAAATTTTTTGTGTAATTTACCGTTTGACGATGCACTTGTAGCAGATAAAATACGCGAGCAATAGAGCAACAGCGATTAAAACAAATGAGAAAGCGATAACACTGGCGAAGAAAAATGAACTTGGTATATTCCAGTTTCTACTCATAGAAGATATATAGCAGAGAGGACTGATAGCAGAAGCTAATGCGATTGCAGTTTCGGGAAGCAAAAAAGGAAAACTGAGAAGAAGGTTTAGATTTTCTAAGCAAGCTTACCGCAGCAGTCCTTTGCTCTTTTGTCAACAGCAGAGTCTCCAGTGTAAATATCGTTTTGAATACTTTGGACTAAAGAAAGCTGTGTACATACGCTGTTACTTCTTATGTGAGAATGTTATCGAATCAGACCCAAAAAGTGAGACAAGGCCCTGAATTTTCAGGCTGCTTGAACGTTGGCTGCGAGAAATAGGTCTTGTTTTAAAATTTGTGCAGAAAATTATTTCGACAAATCTTTTAGCATCGCGATGATTGTACTGGAAAATGTACGAATGAAACATCACATTTTTTGTTATTAAATTAGCGTAGAGTATAGTTGTTTTTGTTGAGGAATTAAAGCCAGCTGTTATGTATTAGCTAAACACAAGTTCTATCGTGTAATTCTAAAATGCGGTACCATATAGGTTCTATTTTCTATGGGGGTGATATTAGAAAACCAATTTTACTTTGCTGTGTTAGCTTCAATCCAGGTAAATGCAAGCTAGGACGGTTACTTCAACGCTGCTTGACATAGAACTGTACATAAGCTATACTTATTTGTGAACGAAAATGACTACGAAATTTCTGATTTACGTTTGTACCAAATTTAGACAACGAGCACCGATCCTTCTAAAACTGACACGGAATTGAACAAAGTGAAGTGAGCGAATAAGAATGAAATAGAACTGCAATAGCCTTCGTAAAAGACCGTTCGGTAGCCACAGTACTTTATGATGTTGCTCACACACGGCAAGTGACAGTTCTAAAGTAGCTAAATATAGTACGCGTTCAATATTTTCATGTATATTAGATACATGTGCAAACTAAACTAAAGCAAAGCACACAAGATGAACCACACGTGTATTGCTTACACGAAATTATAATAATGGTTACTATACAGTGAAATTTCAGAAAATCCTTGGGTATAATACGATTGCGTGACCCGCATTTCATCTAAGGTAAAATCGTTTTGGCGTTCAGACGCAGAACAACCAATCACATCAGAGTTCCTTCGAAAAGCTCCCGTAGTAAAGCTGATTGAGCACGGAGAGTGCTCCGGCGGCGCGTCGACTCCAATATGACTACAAAAAATCATCACTAGTACGGACAACTTGCGGTAATTTTTCCGCAAAAACAAATAAAATTAAGCAAAGGGAAAAGCAAAGAAAAAACTTTTTCTTTGCTAAGAAACACAGAAAAATTCGTGAGGTTTTGTCAACGTTTTCGTTTTAGCTGTGTAAACTTTAGATGTGTATCACGTCAGCACGATACTACAAGATTTGCAAGGAATAAAGAGAAATAAAGCGAAGTTGAAGTTACGTGAAATTCAAGCGTATTATTCTAATACAAGTCGCTCACGCGACATCGTTTTATGGTGCCATTTTGCCGGCACGCTGAAGCTTCAAAATATTGTGACCAATTATTGGAGTATTAGAAAGGCTCCCAGAAATCGGTTGTTCGTGATGGGTTTTTGTAGGTTAACCTGTCATTTTTTGATAGATTAACCGCTCATTTTTGATGGGCTAACCTATCATCTTTCGTCCAACAACAGATGATATGTTAACCTATTAATAACCCATCACGAGCAACCGATTTCTGGGGAGCCTCCCCACGCGTATTTAACACAGTTGAAAATCTTACAGTAGAGGGGAAGCAGAGCTCAACATGCTGTTTATAGGTATACGAATGTTACCGTTTGACGAAGCACTTGCAGCAGAGCAGATAAGTGAAGAGCGATGCAGCGGCCACAACCAGAAAGCAAAGAAGAGCCGCTCCGGTGAAGAAAAGTGAAATCGGTATATCCCAATTTATCTCCATGAATAGAGGCACTGCTCAGCAACTGCCAGGACACGCAGCTTCAGCGCCCCTGCTTCCTGTGCTTGTTAAGGAAATGAGAAATTAAGAAAAACTATGACACTTGAAACTATCCTGGCCGATCACGAGACGCGGCTCGCCGTCATCACATGCACACGACTAATCTTCAGCTTAGCGATTTGCTGCGAATGCTTTCGAATAGAATAAAGAAAGCTGTGTACACTGCTCGCTTTTGCTGTGCAGATACTGCGTAGCTTTTGGAAAAAAATTGTCATTTTCAAACTTTGAACTATGCTCTAACAGGGTTTCTGCGCGTCCAAGAAATCCGGAATTTAAGTGATAATTTTGGCCGAAGTTCTAAAAAATTTATATAAATCTTTCGAAATTTCCGAAAAAGTTGAAAAATTACAAAACTTCGCCCGCTCCGCTCGCGAATACTGTTCATCTTCATTCACGATGTGCGACTCCGACGTCACGCGACTGAAATTTCAAAGTTGTTTGAAACTTAAAAAATTCTGAAATTTTGGGAGGAGGCAAAAAATGTCTACCAAAAATTAGAGGAAAAATTGTGCTTATGTTTTACACGTGCGGAATTTTTAGATTTTTGAAAATCGCGTAGAAAGCCTGTTTCGAAGTCTTTGACTTGAAGTTTTCTATTTTGAGTAGACAATAGCCAAATTTTTCGTTTTGAAGTTTATAGGAACATACTACAGCATAGCTTTTAGAAATTTAGTAGTACTGTAGTAAAGAAGTAGCAGCACAAAATAAAGCAACTTCGTTAGTTTGTGCCACTGTAACGCTGCTGACTCGCCATGTACTTGTTCATGTACTGGCCAAACAGATTGTTCCAGTCCCAGTGGGCCTTATCGCCACCGTCCCATGCGGTTCTAAAAATAATTTCAAAAAACGCTATAGAATCAATTTCCACCCGAATTTTACGTCTTTGTAGAACTTACGCATAACCAAATTGTGGGCCCTGCATGTGGTAGTACGAGTTTTGAAGTCCTCCTGCCGATTCGCTCATCATGAACGGGTCTACCTGCCCGCCAATATGCGATTCGCCGCTAAACGGGCTTGCGCCGCTAGCAAACGTTTCCGGATTCGCTGGCGGGACACCGCCACCAATCGACGGGTTCCATGAGTTCAAATATCGGGCGTATTCTGCTTGCGTCACTAGCTGTCGTTTGCTGCGTCCGAAAAGTGTGGGATTGTCGTCGAAACGCTTCAAAAATTGACCGGCAGAGAAAGGAGGAGAAACTGCTTTGCGGCGAAAGTAGAGAGATCGCGATTCGCAATTTTCTGTAAGAACGACGACTAGAAACATTACTAGTGAACGACGGAGCGCCGATGAAGGCATTTTGCTGATGTGACAAAAGCGCGTGCGTGTGTTCAGTTTTCAGTCGTTTCTATATACGTGTGACATCACAGGGTTGCACATGACTTGATTAAACGCTATGTTTTGAAACTCTAGAGAAAATTTCCGCCCAGTAATCAATCTTTTATCGAGGTGTCACTGTGCGTTACCCGTTTCTACTGTTTATAGTCTAATTGAAGACCAGACCGTATGAGACTATCACGTGGGCTATAAGTCGTGCACCCAACTTGCCAATGGTGTTCATTTTCACAACTAGTTTTCACGAAACCATTTGAGCCGATTTCAGATTTTTGTATGTCAAAATGTCAGAAACGTTACGGCATCATTTTCACGTACTGAAATTGCTAATCGGTTCAGGCACTTTCACGAAAAGTGGTTGTGAAGTTAGACACTATTGGCAAGTGGGATGCAAGACTTGTGGTTCATGTGATACTGACGTGACCTTGAGAAATAGGTCAACTGCCTCAGTCACTAGAACGTACGCGTATGACGTTACTCCGTGGCCAAAGCGTTATGAAAAAAGTGACATCATACGCCAGGCAAAGTAGCATATATTGGCCGTCAGCCAGTGGTCATCAACGTTTCGCTTTGCCTCGCGTCTTTTGAGGCCTCAACTCGAGTGCGACGGTTTCTAATACGTCACAATATCAGAAAAATTGCTCTCTTTCTAAAACTTTAAATTTTGTTGCGAATTGCTTCAGGCGATCACAATATCTGTGATGCTAAACGTGACTACGATCGTAAACCAATTTTTGCCTGGTATGATACAAGGTATGTCTTTAAGTGCCGTAATTTTTGATAGAAATATGTTTTAGAACAAAAATCCGAATCAATCCCACTAACTATCAACTTCGTCTGGCGCCGACAACCAAAAGGCAGTATACTGAAAAGTGGAGGTATGCTTGTGGTGGTCAAACATAATGCGAACAAGTCTCGCGCAATCAACACCCACTTCGATTCGTAGTCAGCTGTAATACAGCTTTAAAGTAAAGTTGTCGCTGACTCAAGCCAAGCATCCTCCGATTCTCCGCTTCCCCGCTTCGACGAAGAGGCAATCGAGATAAGCGTTCGTCTAGTTTCCTCATCCGAACGTCTTCTAGAGGTATCGACAGCAGTTGTGAACATTATCCTTAACGTTTCGCCACTAGTTAGCCTAAAGAAGGAACTCATTTTTGGCCAGCCTTCGTCAAGTAGAGCTCCTCCCAACCACAAACCGCTTATAGCAGGCGATCCTGAAGGTTAGCCATAAAATAGAAACACAGGAAAAGACGCACAGCAGAACAGCTAAGGTCAGAAAAATTCCGCCAACGACGTCGCCAGCTGTCATTGACGAACTCAATTTCGGGCCTAGAAAACATCGGCCAAAATCTGAGCTAACTTTTTTCGCAACAAGCGAAGAGGCGCTGGAGCGGAGTGGGCTCAAACGAGAGAGGTTTCTCCTTCGTTTTGACAAATAATCGAAACGCGAAGCGCAAGTGCGGAGGAGCATTCAACCTGCAAGAAGGCGAGCTAAGTGAATTGACGTGGAAACAGACAGGAAGCGGAATTTAAATTTTGAGTAAACCAGCTTTTGCGTGTAAACTGAGCGGACGCCTGGGAGTTGTCCGAAAGCTGGCATGAAAGTCCAATTATTCATGGCGCTTGGTGCGAACGATTAGGAGTACAAAATTTCAGGGCGAAGTCGTTGACTATGAATAATTCAACGACTAATCAGTGACGTATGATTCTAGAATGTTAAGCAGTGTTGCATTTTGAGCAGCGTACATTTTCTAAGGGATCGGATGACGTGAGCACAGCGGTATTTTGCTTTTCGGTTTTTTCGAGCTTATGTTGAGTTAAATGTTGGACACGCCTTGATACGAAGCAAAGAGAAGTTTAGGTTGTTATATTTAAAAATTCAAAAAAATATGTTATTTTGTTGTCATAATTGAACCACAGTCAAATTGACTGGCTTTTTCGGGATCGAATTCGTTTAGTGAAATATTGACCACTGTCTGATCTCATATACCGCACTTTTCCACTGTTGTCCTCTCCTCCTTCAAAATAGTCCTCGGGGCTATAAATGGTACTGGGGCTGAATTTTAAAAAAATTGCCTAAAGTGGCCTAAATCAAGTTTAGCTCTCCGGGGTTATAAGTGGAAAAATACGGTATTCATTTTAGAATTTTTTTGCCGCTATTCAGTTTGAATATCAGATACGTTCACAGAATTTTTTAACGGTACAGCGGGCAAAATGTGCATGCGAACGGCTGCAGCGTTCAACAAGGTACAATATTCGTTAGCTGATCACTACGCGCTACTCTCGTATAACAAGCATCTTGGCTTGACTATTTTTGTTCTAATTTTAACAAATTGTAGTGCACTGCAGAAGTGCATATAGTTTCTTGGCTTACTTCCACATTTTTCTGACTTCATTGCTGGCAACTTCTAAAGTTTAGTTTAGCAGGAACTTAGATATAAAACACATGAGGCCTAGATTAGCAGGCGGCCTTCACGGCGTTTTCGCTTGTCCTGTGTCAACATCTCTTCAGCTTTTACAATTATTGCTTGACTCATTTTTGCGCTCCGAATTATCGCCAGTTTGTGTAATTCCTCTATCAATACAGAACGTTTCAGACTGGCGCCGCTTTTCACATACCGATTTATCGATAAGTCATCAATCAGTTTTGCCACGCCCTCGAATCATTTCTCTGAATTTTTACGAGCAGCCCAGCCCATACTCGAAAGTCGTTTCAGACGGAAATCTAGTGTTGCGCTAATGTTTCAGCTTCTACACGTAAGCGCCGAAGGCGAGCAGCCGTCTTCGTGCTCAGACTGACAACATCGTTTGCGAGATAAATCTACACCTTCACGTTAAAACGGAAGCTAACAACTCGAATCGCCTGTTGCGCTAAAGCTAAAGTTCGCACCGTCATCGAAAAACGTGCGCAGAACATTATTTTTCTAGCCACGGAAGCTGAAACGGAAATGGAGCAAGCTGTGAATTCGACATTTTATGAAGAATATACCGTGGAATGTGCACCCTTGGCGACAGCGATTTCACCTAATTTTATTCATGATTTCTGCAGTTATTGCTTCAGAAAGCTAAATCCCACCTCATTTCTGGAGTGCAAACGATGCTCGTTTGTCACTTACTGCAGCATCGAGTGTGATCGAAAAAATTCGGCCGAGCACTCGATGGAGTGTCCGCTTTTGGTGGGAAAATTTGATGGTTGGAAAGACTACTGGTCGAACAGTTCAGCCGAACGCGCTCTTCTGCTTCTTCGACTTCTACTCCTCCACGACTCTGGTGTTCTAAAAAGTGCGAAATCCGCGTTATCCGGCAAAACGTTTGACAACCTTATATCACACGCTGAAGATCTCCAAAAGATCGCCAATATACGATTAAAATCAGCAAAGCTCGCCGCAATGGACGACGTGGAAAACTGCCTCGAATTTCTCGCAAATCGGATCGATATCGATGCGTTTGCTGAACTTTACACTAAAGCAAGTATAAACTCGAAATCAATTAGCGTCTGGGTGACAGACGATGGCGAAGATACGACAATCGGCATGATGCTGAGCTTAGACTACGCCGGTTACGATCACTCATGCCGCCCGAATGTTCAAAGTCGACAAGTAGGAAGAATTTTGCGAATAATGCCCCTTCGCGGCGATGATGGAACGCCGCTTGTCGACGCCCACGATTTTAGCAAAGCACGCGTAAATTACATTCCGTTGAACAAAACGAAAGGCGTTCGACGTGCTCTGCTGAAGAGACACTGGTACTTCGATTGCAATTGCGAAAGATGCTTGGATCCCGTCGACGATCGTCTCTCGGCGATATTGTGCCGCGAGTGCCGCGCTCCGATTCCACTTGATGATTCGTTGATTAGGCAATGGCTGGATGCTCGGTTTGAGCAGAAAACGGCATCAGGAAGAATGTTTGAAAAGTTTCGCGAATTTTCGTCGATTTTTAATTCATTGGAGGACGATCACTATTACAGATTTATCGATGTTTCTCTTGTTTGTCAGCTATGTAAAAGTGAAAAAACACTCGTTGATGTTGAGGACGCGTTCAGCTTGATGAGTATCATTGGAATTCTGGCGACACTTCGGACAGTCGATGTGGAAGCGGAGATCTACTGCCGGGTTATCCGTCGGCTCGATGACGAGTGCGAAATGCGTCTTCCAGACTGCAATATCTATAGGGCGCTTCTGCATGAGATCGTGGCAGCCACTGCTGAAGACAAGGCTGAAGCGAAGGAGCATTTCCTTAGAAGCTATAATACAATGCGGACCTGTCTTCCTCGCGGGCATCGAGGTCTGTTTTCCTATGCACTGGCCTTGTGTGATATTTTAGACGAAGACGAAAGGGCGGGCAGCAAATTACGAGATGATGTCAATGAAGCGGTGCAACTTTTCTTCACGTCCGATAGGGTAGAAGCGTACGATGAAGGTGATATTTCTGACGAATGCCCGTTCGCACGGAGGCTACAAGTATTCTCAAAACATTTATTATTTGAAGCCATCTAAGTTATCTTCGAAGTAAAAATTATAAATTGTCTTTTCTTCGTGCAGAAACACGTCGGATGTACCGATCCTCGTGGCCCACTGATGGGTATAAGACTTCAAATTTGATGTAAAACTGTAGAAAAAAAAAGAAAAACGATTTTGAGGCCAGGGGTTCGAAATCGGGGCTCTTGGCTTATCAGTCCGACGAGCTAGAGCTACGAGGGCGTCCTTGTGCTTGTACAAAACATGAAGACATTCGAAGTTATGAAGCCAGCTAGCACTACTAATCTAGCATGGTGTTGCCGTAATTGTTTCGTTCTCGTCCGAAACGATAAACATTTATCTTCTAAATCCTGGACGATAATTTGCTCGCAGTGCAGCAACAAACGAACGTGTAAGTGGGGCTTCCATAAAGGCGTCTGGCCGAATGGAGGGATAGATTGCCCCTCAACTACGTTAACAATTTTTGGAGCGAGAAAAATTCGACTTTTTAACAACATTAAAAAAAAATTTTATCTGGCTTTCATTTTTTTAATTTTGCCAGTTAAAAAACCTTATTGCCGACGAAGGCGACGCGCAGAAATGATCGACAAAGTAATAGGATTTAGACGACGCGCGTTTAGATAGGTAATAGGAGCATCGTTACGTAGCGGCTTTTTAGAGTTTCTGAAGGGCAAATTAACAAGTTTCTGTTTCTGGAGTTTTTGAAGTTTCTGCAGGCAAGTTTCTGGAGTTTTTGAAAGGTTCTGGAGTTAGAGCAAATTTGGTGCCCATGGGGAAATAGAGCAAAAATTTTTGCTCCCAACAACAAACTCTGTTTTATTTTGCACTGCAAAAATTATTGTTTTTAACTCGAAAATGTGCTTGTAAAAGGTGCTACATAGTGGGTCTACGGAATGACACGTCCGACTAGTTTAGAAAAGCTATCTTTGTGCAACCGCACAAGAGAAGAAACAGCAAACTAAAATTCGTTGCGAGTTCAAAACAATTCTATTAGCTATCCCAGTGCTAGTATAAGTAGCTCTGTCATCGAGGCTTCCTGTTGCGAGCGTAGACCGCTAGCAGCAGAGCTAATGCTCCTCTCCTGACGCGTGTCGATATTGCTGCACATGCAAACATATCTCAGATGATTGTCGCCGTCGTCGGGCACAGTCCGAAAAAACTCGAGATGCGGCTTGTAGCATGCGCGATTTCCCCCCGCGCGCACGCCTCGTCGAAATAGCTGACAATTTGGCCCTCAAAGCGTCTCTCGCGGCACGCGCACTGCGGCGACTCGGGCGTTGCGCGTCCGTTTGCATCCATTTTGCAGCTAAACTACAGCGGATCCTGGCATTGTACTTGCACTGGCATTGCACGCAGAGAGGTGGCCGGCGCACGTGTTCGGATAGCAGCTGCACAGCTACAGCTGGGGATGGTAGTTATGGGGGGGGGGCAAATTTTCCGCACCCCCATGCCCCATGGGGGCCTCATTTCGCCCCATGGGAGCCCCATTTTGCCCCATGGGGCCCCATTTCGCCCATCTCCGACCACACATTAAAAAATTAAGTAATTTTAGGGAAAGGAGTAATTTTTAGAGTAGTTTTAGGGAACTAGGGGTAATTTGGGGCAATTTTTAGTGTACTTGGGGGTAATTTTCACTGAAAAATTTTCACATTTGTCTACCTCTACCA
>JAQGBB010002526.1:0-10753 GCA_034691745.1 Prismatolaimus dolichurus | reverse complement strand
CGTCAAAAAAGGCAATTTTTTCGTTTACGTAAATAGTGTATCGCCTCAAAGGCAGTGAAAACCACCAATTAGGTGAAAACCACCCGTTTAGGTAAAAACCAAATTTTTTGAAATCTAATAAAAAATGGTCGGAAATTTTCGCGACGAATCGACACTGCAATCCTGGGCAGTAGTTGGCACTATAGTCTCTATTTTATTGCCTGAAACCGTGAAGCGAGTGCTAAATTAGTGAATTAAACGAATCATCAAAAACGAAAAGGAAAACAACAACAATCGAAAAAGAGCTGTGTTTTAAACGTAAGTTTTTCTTTTTTTCCGTCAGCACTTCAGGCCTTTCTTCTGTCCTTTTCGAACTCTTTGCCTGAAGAAACGGAAAATTTGAACTTTAAGGCTACTTTGGTGGCTTGTGATGGTCGCCTTCATGGCCATGACGGTATACCAGACGATGCAGATTGTTACGCTTTATTCGGGTAATCCGGTCACCAGCACAGAGGAGAAGAGCTTCCCTCATGTCTTGCGATTTCCAGCGGTCGCCATCTGTAATACAATGCCCTGGAGGTACAAGGCCAACTTTTCTTTTCGAACATTAATGTCTATTAAGCAGAGGTGATGAACGTTTCGAAGGGTATCAGCCGTCCGACCACATGGTGAAATGCATGTCGCGCTTAGCCGGTTCTTCAAAGACGCCGAACCGAACGTCACACTTTTAAACACGCCGCAAATTCGACGCGTATTCGAGCAAGTGAACGACACTCGACAGTTCCTTCTCGACGTGGCACATCAGAAAGAAGACGTCATTGCTTCGTTCGTTTCCCTCTACAGTTGCTGTTACTTTAGATTTCTTTTTCTTCTTGTTGCAGCTGCCGGTTCAGAAATCAACAGACGTGTTCACACGAGAATTTTAGTACCATTGTTACTGCGTCGGGCATATGCTACGCCCTCAAGAACGACAAGACACGGCCACTTCAGATTTATAGTGCCGGTATGATGGCGTTTTCCCGTAAATTTGTCACGAGCTTAAAAGAAAGTAAACCCAAGTTGGATGTACCGATTCTCGAGGCCCACCGACGTTAGGGTGCCAGTGGACCTGAAACCGTTTATGACAGGACTACGACGACATCCCATTTTATTACACTGTGCCGGAAACACGCGCACCAAATTCCAGCCAAATTCATCAAGGAGTTCTCGAGTTGTGTGCAAAACAAGCTAATAAAGTTCGTGCCAGTGGGCCTAAAACCACTAATGACAAAAACCGCCGATGACAACAAGTTTTATACTAAATTACGTCAGGAAGTTACCCACCAAATTTTAGCCATATACGTTAAGTCGTTCTCAAATTATGGTGAAAACAATCCATTTTCACGTGGAAGTGGACCTAGTAGATGATGAGCCAGCTCTGGCTGCGTTAGGCCTACTGGGCCCATTTATGAATTCAGTTTTACTCTTGAGCCAAGGTACCTGCAGGAAAAATTTTAACTCGCTAAATTGATTATTGCGCCCGCTACGGTGTTCACACACCCACACACGACACCTCCGATCGCAATAAGCACAGCGTTACTGGGTCTAAAAGTTGAAAATAAAATGTGTATACTCAAGATTTGTATGATAATTTGTTGCAGGCAAGAAGGGAGGTCTGCAGCTCACCTTAAATGTTGCTACGTACGAGGCGATGAATGGCGATTTCGAAACGTTTGGTGCCACGGTAATGCGCAACAAGAAATGTCAGTTCAGTATAGCAGGGAGACAATGCCTTGAAAGCTTGGTTCGCCATGGGGGAAATTGTTGTGACCGAGAGGAAAACGTCCTTCCTAGGTCTACATTTACAGTCACAACCTTGACGCGCCGCCAATCAGCGAGCTCGATGCTAAGCTTGGAGCAGCTACGTCGTTCAGTGTTTCGGAAAGAAGTGTATGTTCTAATACGGACACCAGGAACGTGTCGTGAAGCGTGGTGAATTCAGTAAAAAGTTTTCCACACTTTTCCGCTTATAGCCCGTCTTTTAGTCCACGGCAGGGGCACTGTTTCAAAAAATATTTTCTGTCCAAAAAAGCGAAAAAGTCAAGCATTAAGCGGGCTTATGAGCGCAAAAAGTAAGGTATGCCACTTTCGCATTTCAGATTAAGCTTGTCGATCGCTGTGGCTCAATAGTACTACTCTTCTTCAAACACTACACGAGAGATAACTGCCTCAAAGAGCACACGTATTTTAACGTCTACAGCTCTTGTAAATGCTGGCCGTTTGTACTGTCGCAGAAACAGCTGGACGAGGTGTTCGCTGTGGAGCAAAGAACGAGCAGCGCCAGTACAATCGTCCAGCAAAATCTAAAGCGCTACACGAACGACACCGTTGAGACGATCCGCAGAAGCCGCCAATGCAACCTGTTCGAGCATTTCGCCTGCGCGAACTCTTATCTCCGTGAGTATCTGGTCACGTCTGCGTAGTACCGTTTCTGTTTTGTTTCGATTGCACGCAAAGAATACGCAAGACGCACTTGGTCAATCGGTCTAAATAGATCGATTCGAATGAGTCATTGATTTATTTGATTGGTTGGATTCACCGATTCATTAATCAACTGATTTTATTGGTTAGATTCATTGATCGATTCGATCAGTTGACCAATAGATCGATTTACTGGCTTGCTTGCAGGGCGTCAAGTAGTTCGTTTGTCCATGTTTACGACGTGCGTACAAGAATGCAAGCAAACATACTACACGCCAGTTGTCTCATCGGCGATGGTCGCATGGGATCAACTGCAGACTGCGTTTAGCAACAAGGCAGAGAGTACTTACTATCAAAGTATGCAGAACGCGTCGGAAACGGCCAATCGATACGATCCTGTCTACACCGACGAGTGGCGCGAAATCTTCGAGCAGATTCGCCACTTTCGTCTCTTTCAAGAGAATCTCAAGTCCATTCTCGCCCTTCTCGAGCACATCAACGCGCACTTCCCCGCTCTCTCGCAAAGCGTCCGATCAGCAAAGCCATTCGACGAATTCGCGCAACAGTACGAGACCGAGTTTATCAAGTCCCACTTACCGACGATCACCGAGCAGTTCGACAGAATCGATGAAATAATCGATAAAGTCGACTACGTGTTCTCAAACGAAACCCTTCTCGACTACCTATTCGGCGACGTCGACAATCTCACCGACGACGAGTTTCACCGACTAGCCGGAAGCAGTCTGCTGACGATCACGAAAAAGCTCGCCGATCATGCGCCGAACGTGACGACGAAATCAAAGTTCAAGATCGACCTTAATCTGATAACGAGTTTAGTCGAGACCCTTCCCATCCTGAAGAATGCTGAATACCATATGCGTAAGTACACAACCCGCTACCTGCTCGACGACGGCGGGATACTGCTCAACCGTTTTCAAGCGACTAAGGTGGAGGCGCTGATCCCAGCCGTCGAGACAGCCATCGTCGGCTTCAACGAGAAGAAGCAGAGCGGATGCGTCGCACAACCGCTAGAAAACGAAACCTCAAAAATCAACAAATCAATAACGACAAGCACGAAAATCAATAATGCTGCAGTGCCGCCGGCGAACTCAACAAAAGCTAGAAATAAACAATTATTCAATGGTTCTTCGCCGGCCAACAGCTCTTCGTCGCCCTTCGATGTCCTCTTCTGCTTCCTACTCTCGTTCAGCTCACCGAATGTCGCAGCGGGTGTTGCCGACGTAGCACGAACGGTGGTCGTAGAATTCCAGTCGATGACCAAAGATTCCGACCAGCAGCGCTATCAGTGTCGCATCCTCCTCTGTCGGGCATTCGCTGTCGAAGCCGACTGTGCGATCGATAGAGATATGGCGGTTCAGATGGCCGCTTCGGTAGCGCAGCTTATTCGACCAGTGGTCGACGGATGTCGCGAACGATTCGAGAAAACTATCGAACGAAACTTGCTCGATCTCTTTCGTTGGTACACGACAGAACGGCTCCCGATGTACATGAAACTTGTCACGCTAGCCGAGCAGATCCGCCATTCGTACGAGAAGGCGATGACGCTTGTTCAGAGCGACCGGCACCTCATCGGACATCAGTTCGATGAAGTTGGCTATCTGCTTCAAAATTTAACGGCTTACGAGGAATCGAGAACAACGTTCGAGGCGCTCGCAACGCTTGTCGTGAAAGTGTTCAGCCCGTGGGTCTTCAATAAACTATACGTAGGTCTGGTGTGACTGTCATGAAACCGAGTTCAAAATACGGAAAATTATAAACCCTAAATTTAGCATTTATTTAATTATTTATTAGTCATTTTTATTACTCTAATTATTTATGATAATAACAGTTAAGCATTGTTATTTATTTAAACTATTCATTTATTTGTCTTTTATTTATTTATTTCAAATTTTAGAAAGACGTTAGTGAGCTGAACGCAAAACTCACCGAACTGGACACGACGATGGTCACTCTCCAAGAAACGATTGGTCACTTTGTTAATCAGTCTGCGCTCGCCACAATCGACGAGGTAGACATACCAGAATTTCTGCGGTCATCTGCTCTTGGATTCAAGCGATTCCCTCCAAAACCGGAAGAAATTGAGCGCGGACGCGGCGTGGTCGAAGTTGTTGCAAAATATTTCCTCTTTGGGAATAGCACATTCGACGAGCTCGAGCTAACGCTCAAGCTGAGCGCAGTGTTGAGGCAAAGTCTTCTACGACTTCCACCAATTCTACTCAAAGGTGTCGAAGACCTCGCCGCCGTGATGAACGAGTTCAAGCAGATCTCAAGCAGATTCTTACAGAAGGTCGAAACTGGCACGAGATTTCTCGAGTAAATTCTCGGCGTCGGATGCTCGTTCAGATGCAGCTCTCTAACCCTTCGCAAGTTTCCTTGAAGTCCTCTCTTGCAGCAGATCTTTTCAACGCCTCAGCTTATAACTAAAACGAAAACAGTTTTGAAAAGCCAAGATTTTTTCTGACATTATTACATCTTCATTAAGGCGTTCGAAAGTCCTGCGGCAATACAACTTCGAGGAAACTTGCCAATGGTAGAGGCATTTTCCGTACCCGCTTTATATATTAAAGCGGTGCACACTTTGTAGGAAAAATTTTCTAATCATTTACGTCAGCTTCTCCGAGTTGAGCCAGGCCGTTCTCACGCAAGCATATACGTTCGACCTGTTGCAAGCTGTTGGTACGAACGTCGGTCTTGATTTTCAGTGATAACAAAAGTCGTGTTTTTTAAACAGCCGATTTTGGTGGCATCAGTGGCTTGTGGTTTGGATTCTCGATGGTGGCCGTTGTTGAGTTTGTCGATATCTGCATCCTTCAATTCGTTAGCGCTCTTTTCCGAAAGTGGTTGTTGCCGGTGGTCCGAAATAAGTCTACGTACATCGTACCCGCATCTGGAAACTAAAGGCTCTACAGTTTGACAAACTGTGCTCGCTTTGCCGGAAGTACAACATGTGTCCGATGCACCCTAATATAATCAGGGACGCCCATACGGAGGGCCCATGGGCCCTCTGGAGAAAAAAAAGGAAAAAAAGCAAAATTCGAAAATTTTCGACGCTCGCGGCATGTTTTCATTTTCCATTTTTATCGAAAAATCGCGAAATTTTTTACCGCTCGCTTCGCTTGCGGCGCATTTTTTACGCATACAAATTTTTGCCCCACCTCCCCCGGTGGACGAAACCGTATGGAAGCCCCTGATATTCTGTCGATAATTTTAAACTGCACATAGATCGCGCACATGTCGAAACGCGGCACCGTAGTGTTTGTTCCCTTGGCATTTACGTCGTCCCCAATAAAAACCAAATTTACAAATGTTCCAACTGATCATGTTTGGGCGAGTTGCACGGTGTATCCTCAGCAGCAGTAGCAGACCTGCCGACATGTACAGGATTTTTGACGATCGCCAGGGCTTGATTATCGACGTTTTCGCTCGCAACAGAGTCGTCGACATTGCCAGCCTTGACAACAGCGGCTGCTGTTCGGTAGATGAGCGAAAATCTAACGTCCTCCCGTATCAGTCGAGTGCTCGTCCGCCGATGCAACGTTGTGCAATCGTCGTCGCCTTGCGGGTCGGCGGCGGCGATATTCCATACAAATAAGTCACGTATCCGGCGAATCTTGTGTGTGATCATCTTTGATGCCGAGCTCCAACAGTTTAGATTCTGCTTCGGCGATAGAGACGCCGAGCGCAAGAACAGCATTCGTGGCTTGTAAGTCATCGATCGGCGATAGTAAGACGTCCTCATCGGACGACTTCCACGTTGCAAACTCGGCGCTCGGATAATAACCAAGTGGATCGATGATTAGGCCGCCACGGATGAGTCGTTCTTCAGAATACTCGCCCGACGTTCTCAAGTAGAAGTAGCTGTTGCTAAAGTCGAAGTAGAATCGTTGTATGAGGCTTGTCTCGACGAATCCGTGCTTCTCGTCGAACGCGTCGTACGTTTGGTGCATCTCGCGCACTGTCAGGTAGGCGAACATAGCGAGGAACGCGGCGCTCAATAGCTTGAGAGCTGCGTACTTTGTTGCAGCGAGATAGGAGAAGCCGTGAATTGGTGTCACATTTGAAAATGCTACAAACCGTGGTTGTAGCAGTTCGCCGATATTTTTGTAGGTCCTCACACAGGAGCGTCCGCACTTCATTTCGGATCGAAACTGCCGCCTTCGAGCGAAACACGTGGTCACACACCTCAAACGTTTATGGGGTCGAGAGGAAACTCAGATTATCAACGCGACGGACTCTGGAGGTATGTTGTTCGGATTTATTGGAAACGTCAGTCACCCGCGCGGTCACCGGCTTGTCAGCTTCAGGAAAAGGTCAACAAAATACTGCAGTACACGTGATAAAAAACCTGCGGTTCAAGCTCCGCTAGCAAGAGACAGCGAGGAAACGGTGCTATTTATGACGTTCAGCGGGTTCTAGAAAATACGTCAGGTACGTAGACGCAGTAAGCTGACACAAAGAGATTGCAGATAGATGCATATGAGGTGAAGGTGCTTTGTCGACACTTGACGTGCTTTGTCACTACGGAAGATTCTGTGCACATTGAAGAGTGGGCAGTGCTTTCGAGCCTTTGATCAACGACATCATTCGGCCGTCGTCGCGATGACGGTTGTGTTTGCATTTTCAATCCGAGGCGAACTGTTCACCACGTCTGTCTCCCTCGCAGGCATGACAAGCGTGCTTGATGCCCGCATATGGCTAGTCACGTGGTCTAACTCGTCCAGCAGCTGACAGCTTTCACGTCGTCGTTCAACGGGTAATTCTGCGCTCTCTGCAACAACTGGTTCGTTCGGAGCGGCTTGGTTCTTCGTGACGTTCCGCGCTACGGCCGCCCGCTTGTGGTTTCCAGTAGTGGACACACTAGCCATGACGTCATTAATGGATCGATTTTGCACATCGGACGTTGCGCTGGTGACATCAGTCCTGCCGCCTCTCGTCAGCCTTATAAACAAAGCTGTTTCAGCTTGTTGCTCACTCTGCTCCTCCAGCTTTGCTGGAAAGCATGACGCGTAGAGACACTCCATGAGAAGCAAGATAAGGTGTATGAAAGCAAAGGTGCTGCCGCCGAGCCAAAGACCTACAAGTAAATCGTCACTGCCGAAAAATGCATCTTCTAATTATAATGATAGTCTCTGCAATTCAGCGCGAAATGCAAGCGAAACCGCGTGTTTTCAACTAGCGAACGCTCCAGGCAGCGCGGGCGCAACGACAGCGTTTTTTCGCGTAAATTTTTGTAAGTCCAAACGCTCACTCACTACTGCATAGGCCGCTAGGAACATAGCACACCAATAAAACTGTCAAAAGGCAAATCTGCAAACCAGTGGGAATCTCTGAGAAAAGAAGAATTTTGAGATTCAGCTGAGGAAACATCAAGTTAAAGAGTCAAGTAGGGAAACAACCTTTGTACCTGCCAATCGTGCAGTAACTACCCAGTAGTATTGAAAGTTAAGCCCATACCGTTTTCGAGGTCGGAGATTTCAAATTTGACATCGAGGAACACCGTTTGCCAAAAGGATAGCCACTTTTTCGCCACTTCAAAGGTCGCGGTTCAAGTCCGGCCGACGTAAACTTTTTTGTATATTTTCTATGCCATTTTCAAGGTAGGAGGCGACGAATTTGATATCGAGAAACAGCGTTTGCCACGGAATTTTACAAATTTCTGTTGGTATAGCCATGCTTCGTTTCTTTTATGTTTTTTTTTCTAAACAAGGGGACTACACTCTATTTCAACATGCCACTGTAAAGCTGTAGTGTCCATGACAGATGACACCGTTGTTCAAATAGATGACATCGTCTTTCGATTGCGACATTGCTGTAAAGTTTTGTTGGTCCAAAATTCACAAAATCGACCGCTGCGGCATAAGCGTAGTTTTAGCAGCGAAACAAATAGCTAGAATACACCGGCCTCACCGAGAGCTTTCCAACGATCTCTCATATGTCGATGTACAACAGCGTTTTGCCTCGCAATTTGGTTTAGACCAATTCAGTAAAAACGTCAACTTTCGAATGGTTCTCGCAGATTATTTCAGCTTCTGCTGACTTAGAGAATAGCTAGAGTACAATCTACGTGTTACTGCGATAAAAAAATAAGCTATCACATGACCTTGTAGACCAAAAAATGCGATTTCTATTTGGTTTTGAAAGAAACAACAAATTCCCTACTTGACTCTTTATAGCTGTGCCCAACGGACGCACGGACTCACGGACACGTGACCATGTAGCCAACTTTCTTACGCGCTGCGCGCTCCAGAAGATGCAACAATCATTCCAAGATAATACACATTTGCGTAAAATTTCAGTGCTGGTTTTCCTCCGCTAGCAAAGACAAGAGATAGAAACGTTACCTGCAGAGCCTGCAATCGTTGCCATAAGAGTCTCAAAGTCGCCGATCATGAGGCTTTCGCTTGTGTGAAATCGTAGATCGGTTTTCAACCACTCCAGACGTGCCGAAGGATACGTCTCATTCTGCCTGAAGAATGCCCGCGAGATTACGACCGTAGTCGCGAAGCTGCACGGCTTCTTCCCCTCACAGGTCGACAAGCATCGGCTAAGTTCGCTGTCCGTCTCGTTGATTGACCGGAGACAGCGAATTGTTTTTTCCTCAAAGCCCCTGCGCAAGGTCGCTAGGCTATGGTCTTCTCCGTACGAGAGAGAAGCGTACCCGCACTTTCGGAGCAGCAAGTCACTCCGACATTTGCGAACACAGCTAAATTCTTCTTCTTCAGTCGAGCACGGTCGCCGTCGAAGATCCAATCGCTCAGACGACTCACGAGCGTGAAGTCGATGCGAACACCACTGGTGGGAGATCGGGAAACGTACAGCCGAGCCGGAGACGGAGTCGGGATATTTCAGAAAGGCGGCTCCCTGATAGGCCGAATAGTGTGCGATGAAGTCATCCGAGATGACCCCGCGTCGACCGAGTAGGGCGTCTTCCGGACTTTGCAGGACGTAGAAGCGAAGCTCGATCGCACCCGAAGGCAGGGAGAAGCAAACGGAATTGTCTCTGAAAGGCGCATATGGTCCAAGCCAACGATGTCGCATGTGAGACGTACAGTTTATCAAGGGGACCATCTGCGAAGAGTCGGTATCGACGTAAGCGATTCGGAGATATGTCAGGGTGCAAATCCGTTCTGTTAGCGCTTCGGGAGTGAAATCTGTCAAATTGTGGGCAGCACAGCTCCGAGCTAACGCTGCGCAGGATCGATATCGATCTTCTGTCGGTTGCTTGCTTTGCGCAAAGAAGACCGCTTGCTCCATGCGCATCAAAAGAGACACGCATGCAACCTGAGCGCGCAGTATCGCATTCTCGTCTCGAGCTTGTGAGCAGTCAGTTGGCATCGACGTTCCAGTTAGGGAGCCCAACGGGAGACAGAGTACTGGATTGGGAAAGTCGAGCGAGTTATTTGTGTTCTCAACGAAGTGGATGTCAACCTGTGTTTGCTCGCCTACGTAGAAGTTGAGGATCTGCACTGTGTCCCAGATTTGCATGAAGAGAAAGATTACGAGAAAGGTGCCAAGCCAGAGCTTTCCGGCGCCTTTCGCAGCATCGAGAAAAGTGAAGTAAAATTGGCATGAGTCGGAGCTTGCGACAGGCTCAGTATCGCTTTTCCGGAAGTGGGACAGTAGGAAGATTTCAAGCAAGAAAGCAGCTAAAATTCTTTGGAAGTTGAAAAGTAATTTAAAACTCGAGAAGTTTGAAGAACTTACCCAAATGTGCAAAGGCCAGAAAAGTCGCACCTATCCAGCTGCCTGAAAATCGCGGTTTTTTTTTCAAGACCACCTCGTGAACTAGCGGCCAATGGACTCACACATACACACACAAGCTCCGCCTTTGGTGACGAGCGGTTTTAACCGAACTATTCGATGTTGAAACAACGCCGTTGAAGAATTAATTACGGTATTCGAGGATGCGCGACAGCAAATCCGCGGAAAGCAGAAAACGGCTCAGAAAAATCAGTAATGATGTTGTCTGTGTTTTCTCATTTTTGTGCATAGACCATTTTTAACAGGTTTATGCAGCAAAGTGAGAAAACACGAACAACATCATTACTGATTTTTCTAAGCCGTTTTCTGCTTTCCGCGGATTTGCTGTCGACATCCTCGAATACTGTAATTAATTCTTCAACGGCGTTGTTTCAACATCGAATAGTTCGGTTAACACCGCTCACCACGGAAGGCGGAGCTTGCGTGTGTGAGTCCACTGGCCGCTAGGGGGTCGTTCAACAATTACGTAAAGCAAAAATTCGAAATTTTCGACCCCCCCTCCCCCATGTCACCGTCGTTGCGTGTAAGGTAT
>JAQGBB010002525.1:0-10757 GCA_034691745.1 Prismatolaimus dolichurus | reverse complement strand
TCCGCCAACGCAGCGCGCGCACTATGACGAGAAAATCGCGTACCTGCCGCGCTGTTATCAGCCAACCGACACCTCGCGCGTCGTCGTCGAGCCGCCGCCGGCCGTGTCGAGCGTGTGCGGCCGCCGCTCGAGCATGATGCGCTTGCAGATGTCGCGCAGCGTGTTCGCGATCGTGCGCGCCGGCGTGTCGCACCGGAACACGTGGCACATGAAGCGGCGCGAGCTACGGTCGCGCGCGACGTACGCAAAGTCCCTGCAGCAAAGAGCACGCACGATCCTATCTATGCAATCACGGACAGATCAATCGATCAATAAACGCGCGCGCTATTGTCGCTTGCTAGGTGACACAAGCCGCGACCGACTAGACGAGCGAAACCGTAAGCCAGCCAGCACAGACTGACACGCACCTTGCAGCAGTGAAGCAAGCCCGCACACAGACAGGGAGAAGACGGTAGCATGCAGTCCAGTCTTCAGCATCCACTCTCCCATAGCTGAGTACGCGAGCGACAGACAGAGCAGCAAGCGAGGGCACAAGCAGCAGCCGAAACACGCACGAAGGAGCTGAGTCTATCCAGCTGCTAACGGCCAAGGCCAGGAAGGGCAGAAAGCTTCGCTGCGCATGCAAAAGCTGTACACAAAACAGCGTGCGTGCTTGACGCACGTACTGTGCACGCACGTGTGCGGACCTCAGTGAACGTGCACTATTGTGCCGCCCAAGGCTCGAGGGCGACGCCTGGACGTGGGCGGCCTTGCGGGGTGCACACAGCACGCACATGCTGAGCGGCAAGCACTGGCCAAGAGCTGAACATGCGGCGGGCAGTTCACTGGGCCGACTGGTTCCGTTCGGGCTACTGACCTTTCTCTGCAGCAAAGGATGCCTCTCCCTCTCAGTGCAAGTGAGTGCAGCGCAGAAAAGAAATAACAGAGACGAGAAACACACACCACCAGCAGCGCCAACCACTGCATCGAATGAGTGGGGACCAGCCGACGGACGGACGGACAACCGGAGCACACGGCAAACAAACAGCCGTCCTCCGTCCACATCAGACCACTAGAGGTGCGCGCACTACGCAGTGCACATACTGCAGTGCGGTCGTACGCACGCTGCTCCCCTGCCCGCCCGCCCGCCCGGCAGGCACGCAGGACGATGGCTGGGCTAGGCTAGCTGCTGATGGGCGCGCCGGCTTACCGTCCGTTGTCGCGTCCGACGCCCCAGACGCGGATCTGGTGGATGGGCTGCGTGTGGAGCACCACGTCCGAGTCAGGATCGATGAGCCGCAGATCGCGGTCGTCCAGCTCCATGATGAGCTCCTTGCCCTAGAATGCGAGCGAGCGAGTGAGGTCGGCGCTGCGGACGAGCATGGGCCGGCCGAGAGCCGGCCTGTCTCACTCGGTCGGTCAGCTCTGCAATACGCACTGTACGTTACTGTATGCACACATACATCGCCCCACTTGGCGACGTTGTCGATGAGGTCGTTGCGGCCCGTCGAGAGGTCGACGATGGCCTTGTTGACGGCGCGTGAGCTCCGCTCCGGCGTCAGGTCGTCCTCGGCGATCTCCGTCCAGCCGAGCGAGCGCACCGCGAAGCGCACCGGCTGCACAGTCAGAGACTTGGATGAGCACGCAACAGGCAAGCACACAAAGCACGCACACAGTACGTACAAATACATACTAACGTACAAGTTCGCGTGCGCAAACAGATTACGCACACTGTGCTTGCTACGTACAACGCCGGTGCGAGCCCCCTTTCAAGGAAGCTAACTTCACTGCTAGCTATCTCCAGAAGCCAGTGGCTGCCAGTGCCGACGGACGCTAATGCGAGCAGCACAGAGCAAGAGCACGCACCAGAAGTGAGTCTGCTATCCAGAAGAGAACGCCGACAAACGACGTCGTCGACGTGCAAAACGACCTCGCCGCCGCCTCCGCCGGCTCTCGCCGACTGTTGCCGTCGGCGGCCGTCGCGGCGGCGTCCCCACCAACGCCGGCAGAGCCACTAGTGTGCTGCTGTCGATCGACCATCGATCGGCAAGCTCACACACTCGATCGACCAATCAAAGCGAAACAGCCGCAAGGACGACGCAACGCGGCTGCCACTGCGAGCACATGCATCTTGGAGAGCGCACGATGAGACCGTTCTCTTGGTTAGCCAGCTGACCGATGAAAAGGCAACGCGGCGGCAGCAAGGGGCGCCACTCCCTTCGGTAGCGTACTCGGCGACAGCCAACGACGACGAGAAGAGACGAAGCAGCAGAAAAGCGCACCGCATGCACACACTCGGTCGACCGTTATGAAGAGAGAAGGGAGAAGCTGAAGAAAGTGGCCGTTGCGTAACGCGTGCACCGATGGGCGACGACCGACTATCTTCTTCCTCCGTGGCGCAATTAATCAAACACTAAGCCCCGGCATGCGCCGTTCGCTCCTCCCTGCAAGTCCGAGCGACTCGCACAAAACTGCGAACGAATGCCGAAGCCGCTGCGGAGACAGCGCGCCGCCAGCTAGCTACTCAAGCCAAGGTGTGCTCTACAAGCTTCCGCTCGCTGTCGCAACCAAAGTCGCAGATGCAGTGGGAGCGCAAACGAGACCGACAGCCAACCACAACACAGCCAAAGAGCATGTGCGAGTCGCACGCCGGAGGAGAGGAGGGGACAGAGACAAAAATGGACACACGACTCAATCGAGGAGCAGCATCCAGCCTAATAGCTAGCTGCCGAGCACACACGTGCGATGCCGGCGCTGCAGTGGGCACAGTTTAGAACCAACTTCCATCTCCGCTCCTCTCCCATTCGGAGGATGCAAATGGAGGAGGCGGAGGGAGGAGCAAAGCGCACTGCATGCAACTTTCTTTTCTTTTGCGCGCGCGATCGGCTCAGCGGGGACGCATTGATCATTGACGGCGCGCGAGACGCAACACGCCCGAGGAAGAGCAGCGGGCCAAAAGCCACCAGAGAAGCCCGCCGCGTGAAACTTTTCCCCTCTCTTTTTTTGCGCAACGCACGTAAGTTGCGCCAGGACCAAAATAAACGACGCCCGCCGACTGACTGGCCGTCCGCTCTGGGCCACAACAAAGAAATGCGCCAGCGCCCAGACTCGATTCTAAGCTAATCCGAATATTGCGTAATCGTACTCTCGGCTCGCATGCAGGCAGACGCCCAAATGGCCACATACGCCCATATTCGAAGCCTGCGCGCTCCTGCACGGACGCACACAAAGAATATTCACCAACCCCGCCCACCCGCTTCTCCGAACAATGCCGCATCTGCTGCAAGCTACGTTCTCGAGCCAATTGGTGCGATCGCGCAAACGGTCAGCGAACACATCTGCCTGCAGTGCTCACGTTATGCACGCCACAACGTACGCATCTGCGAGTGGTCTTAAGATTCACAAAATCGAGGCGGAGAACGAGCATCCAACAAAGAAGCCTGCATGCCCAGACAAGCCGCTCACTATCGAGCACAACGGAGGTTGTAAACGCCTTACTGTACGTGCAGTACTGACAAACTACGTACGTTCGGCGATGCAGCACGTCAAATGCACATCTAATTGCACTCCTTTACCTTGCCCGATCCGCTCGACTCGTCGCCCTCTCTCCTGAAGCAAGAGACGCAGACTGGCTGGCATCAGCAACAACCATCCGCAGCACGTCAACGTACTGTACGCACAGGAGACCCCTAATGGCACTCAAAACTGGAGGCACACAGATGGGCAACCTTGTTCGGACTTGGCGCATCCTTTTGCTGCCCTGCACACTACTTGCTCATTTTTTCGCCCACACTGCGCATTACTTGCTTATTTTTGCCGGCCGCTGTGCACCACTAGCGCAGCCAGCAAGGATGGGCCAAAACTGCACCACTGCCACGTCTGGAGGCAGACAAGCCGCCAACGTGACGCAAATAGGAGTGCAACGGTGACGCGAGTGGACGAGCACATCTCGCTCTCTCTCTCTCTGCTCGCTCGGTCGCTGCTCAGTTGCAGCCAGCCCAGCCCAGACCCATTGCGTCGTGCGTACCCGCTATCGGCGTCCGTCGTCGCCTGGTCGTTCTCGACGCGCCGCTTGGTCGTCGTCTGCTTGAACGCGCGCTCGATGATGACCGGCTGCGCGGGCGGCGGCGGCGCGATCTGCACCTGACGCTCAATGAGCACCGGCTTCTCCACCTGCACGATGCGCTCGGCGGGAGCCTAAACACAACCGAGAGAAGACAGCTCGAGCACGTCACATGGATGCGCCGGAGTACGAAGAGCGTCACGGGATGGAGAGAGGGAGGGGAACTGTCCTGCTCGGTGACCACCACCCGTGCCCGTCTCCCGACAATGCCAAGGCAGAGCGTGCTTGAAATGCAAACCAAGGTGATGTGAAGAGAGAGCCAGCCACTGTCTCTCCGACAGAGCAATTGATGGCCAGGGAGAAGAGGGCGTCGTTAGTGAAAGACGAACAAATCCCAGACGAGCACCAATAGCTCGCTTGGTTAGGAGACGAGAGGGCAGGCCAAAAACGGCCCACTTTCCTTTAGTCAACACCGCGCACAAATCGACTAAGTCGGCACAGTCGCTCACGCAACACACGTCGCAGCGGCACAGCAAACGACGCCAACTTACATCCAAGTAGGTCGAAGCAGAGCCAAGTAGAAAGCCAAGTAGAACGAATACAGACAGCGCAGCAGAGCCAAGTACGTAGAGTGCAGTACAGTAGTAGACTAATGGCGAGCAAGTAGAGTGAAGTGAAAAAGTAATCCGAAATGCGAAACAGAAAAATGGTGGAAAAGAAAGACGAGGAAGCACATGAGAGAGAGCACAAGGCCGGGTGCGGAGTGCAGTGAAGTTAGTACTGTAGAAGACGAGTCTGCTGCGTCTTCGTCGGCATCTAGCCAACTAGCTAGCTCGCTGCAGCCCTTCGCGTGCGGCGCAAAGGCATTGCTCACTTGTAGACCCGAAGATTGTGAGGGAGAACAAGAAGCGAACGAGCGAGAAGCGCTGCGAGCAAGCGAAAGCGAGCAAAGTGAGAAAGAAGAAGGCAGGTGAGAGCGAAAGCATGCAAGGATGAGTGGTTAGCGGTCAAGGTACAAGGACAGAGTGCACCACTCAGGTGCACCCGAGTAGACCAGAGGAGACCCAAGGCTTGAGCCGCTCGCTCGCGCGCCCACGGCTTCTTCGAGGGAGAGGACAAGGAGCCCGACCTGGGAGCACTCGTCAGCACACATAGCCTGCCCATATGCCCCTGTCAGGTGACTGCCGCCAATAGACGTAGACAGCAGCCAGCTCGCGCGCGCTCGCCTACGGTGCTGCGCATCGTGTAGAGTACGTACAGGCACAAGACTCTTCACTTTGACGGCATCCGTGTGCGGCGGCGCGGGCGACGTGAAGACGGTGACGCGGGGCACCTCCCACGGACGCTCGACGCGAACTTCGGCCATGTGAATCTGCAAACGCACTACGCTACAGCACTCGTACACACTCGCGGTGCGATGACGAGCACGGAGTAGTGCGGCGCGACGCAACAGAAGCAGCAGAGTGGGCGATCCAGCGAGCGGTCAGCAGAAGAGCGAGCGAGCAAGAGCAAAGGACAGAGAAAGCGATGCAAGACACATCAACGACATTGCTCGTCTTCCCTCTTGCAGCTCCTTCCAGCATGATTGGCCTGCCTAAGTGTGGGCAAGTGAGGCAGCGCTTCAAGCGCACAACAGAGTGAGGGTCCGCTAGAGGTCACGCTGCTCGCGTTCGGAGCGTCTAAGCCCAGAGCACGTCGAACGGACCTTTGTGGCTCGGGTAGCCCCGGGTAAAAACGAGGACTGAGTTGGCCCCGAGCCCGACCTCTGGCGTGCGCACTGGAGGGCAGGAAAGCAAAGCAGCCCAGCCTAGGCAGACTGGATGCGAGCAAGAGCACGAGCACGAGCACCAGCTGAGCGCTGCCTCAGTGCGCGTCTGCAAACAGCAGGTGCCGTCTGTGCTGTGCATGCAACTAACTGCATGGAGCTGACAGGCCACTCAATGTGCGGTGTTAGTGCGTACGGTGCCAACGTAGAGACGGCATCGCACGCGGCTATGCATACGTACGTACAGGTGGCAGCAGTGGCTCCGGCGGCGGTTCTCGTTGAATGGCGCCCGAGTCGACGTGCCAGTAGTAGCTGAAGCCGCTGGCATCTGCACAAGAGAGCTCGACTCAGACACGCACACAGACCGATGCACCATCCACCCAGCCATGTTGCACCGCCCGCCCACGATGAGCCGACAGACGCAAAAGAACGAACGCAAAACGAAAGCCGCAGAATAAAAACTTTTCACATCGACTATTTTGAACAGCGTGCTCTAATCGAGACGCGTCGCATAGCCCATCGTTGGACAGCAAACTGCGTCAAGAGTTGAAAAAGTGAAAACGCGACCACGCCCACGCCCATGCCATTGGCCCAAAGCCCCACCACGAGATGAGCAAGGGAAGATAATAGCTTTGAACTTTGAGAGCGCTTTTGAAGAGGATGGACGACGCGCACCCGGTGGATAGGAAATTGCCTGAGGAGTTGATAAAGTGCCAACACGTCCACGCCCGAGGCTCCCTCCCATCCGCGCAGCAGTAACGAGCTCCCTTTGCAATGTAGAGCAGTACCGGGCTATTGGCGTCACACCGGAGGACAGGCCATTCAGACTGGACAACAAATGCACGGTGCTCATACCTTCGTGTCGTTCCCAGCCGGGCGGCAGACGCCGCTTCGAATCGGGCTCCTTGGCTGGAGGCGGCGGCGGTGGCTCCCAGCGCTTGGCGGGCGCCGACTTGGGCGGCGCGGCCTTGGTCGGCCGAACGTACTCGACATGGACGCCGCTGTCGTGGCTGTCCGGCGACTGCACCTGACTACAACACGAGGAGGATGAGGCGCGGTGCGGCTCCGCATCAAGCTCGTCATCGCCGTCAAAGACGCCCGGGCCACCATCCCCATCGTCATCGCTTGGAGCGGAGCTCGCGGTCGCCGCCGTGAACCAGTCGGCTGCCTCCTCCTCCTCCTCGTCGCTCTCGTCGCTCATCCACGACGGGCACGAGTTGAGAATGTGACTCAGGTCGTACTGACTCATAGCAGACGGCCGCAGTACACGCCGCCCGCACTGAGCCCCACCAAGAGCCTCAGTTTGCAAGACAGAGAGACGCTCGACCAACACATCCTGCGCTCAGTCCAAACGCAACCAACTGCTCAAGGAGACAGACCTCTCAGACGGAACACTAACTGCTAACACTGCGCGCCACCGCAACCATACAGCGCAGCCCGTCCGTCACAAACCGAACAAGCCCCTGGCAGCTGCCACGACAGGGTCAGCAACGCTAGCGGTCTCACAAGACCACGCTGCCGCGCGATGGGCCTTCAAAGTACAAAGCGAGCGCTGTGGAGCGGCAACGCGGCACAACTGGCAAAAAGAACGCAAGAGCAACGACCAACGGTGCGCACAACTTTCGCTTCGTGGCCACGCGCGCGCGCTCAAGTCGCGCCTCAAAACGTCACATGTCTAAGCGTAACGCCAACGTCAATACATCAAACAATTGTCGCCAGCAGCAAGGCTCGGTCCGACCTCTAGCTCGCTCGCTCGCCCGATTGCAACAAACTTAGGAAGACACGGCGCGAGCAGTCGTGGGCAAGCATGCTGCAGTGCCCCTGTACGGAGCAAGATGGGAGCAAGATGAAGTTAGCTCAACTGACTCGTTCGAGCCGACTGCCGCGAAGCTCAAGTGACAAGATAGAGAGAGCAAGCAGGCCGACAGCACCAAACAAGAGGCAAGAATTTCCTTTTCTCTCCAGATGGGCTCGCTGTCGCTAGTCTCGCCTGCTCAAGCAACGCAGGAGCGAGCGAGTAATTTCCGAGAACAAATAGACGTCATTTGGGTCGTAAACGAGCCGCTCCGTCACGCTATTTGCGCACAAAAGGAGGCGCCACGATGAGCAATCAGGGGCGCAAAGATCGCACACCACACACACAGTCGGCCGGCCGGCCCGCCGTCCATCCGCCCACATGCGCTATCCACGTCGTAGACGACTAGCTCAGTGGTGCGAGCCAGACACGGCAGATGAGAACGCAAGCAAGCCAACGACACCTCACTCTGCACACGACGGTCGATCGACAACCTGACGGCGCAACCCCATCACGCACGCACTGAAGGTGGGCAGCACAGAGAAAGGGAATGACGAGCCAACGACGAAGACGAGTGTCCAGACGAGCTATCACTGAGCTAGCTGCGAGCGCTCAAACGCTTTTCTCGCCACTCTTCCCACACACGCCCGACTGAGACGCCGAAAGCGACGGGAAAAAGTGCCCGAAGGAGCAGCAGAGCCATTTGCACAACACGACGCTGCACGGCACATGCGTGCCCACGTGCATTAGCTGCACTCAAAACTGCTACGTGCGTGCATCGGGTACCCCTCTCTCGTGCAAACTGGAAGAAAAGCGCCGACGAAGACGTCTTCGCTGTCCGTGTTCGCACGCGTGCTCGTCATCGCTGCATTGCGTCAGCGCCTCGGATCGCCCGTCGGTCCCTTGGGGGCACCAAACTGTTCAACGCAACGTCACCCAATGTGCACACTGCGCACGCAGCATATAGGCACTTGATGCGATACGCCCATATTGCTAGCTGCTCACTGACAGTGCGCACAGCTGCTGGAATCGAAACGGAACTGACGAGAGAGAGCCAGCACCAAAATATATTTTCACAACTCGCCGCCCGTCATGGAGCGGATGGATCGCGCCCACTTGTGCCTACTCGCATGCATCTGCACATGGACGGACAGAAGCGCTCTTGGAAGCTGGCTCACTTGAAAGCCTCTCCGCCACCGCGAGCAGCGTCGACTCCGTCCTACTCCCAGCTATCACTCTGGAGGCAGCCGCCAACGCCGGCTAAGTAGCTAAGCTACAGCGAAAGCGGAGAAAATCTAGCAAAGCTCGCTGCCCGCCCGCCCGCCGCCACCGAGCTGCACGCCACGTACAATGCCAGGACGAGGGCGCGCGCGTGCGTGACCATCAATTTGCACAAACGTCTCCACTAGCTCCTTTTTTCTATCGGCCTCGCTTCCACGTAAATGCGTGCACGCGCATATCGGGTTCCTTCCAACTCGTCTCCAACTTCTCCTGCAAATCGTCTAAAAGCTACTCTCTTCTCCCTGCCGCTCAGCCATCTGCCTCCAGCCCCGCCCGAGTGCTTCTCCCAAAAGACCGACTGCTAGCACTCCCCAAGGGGCAACAGCGGACGGGCATGACACAGCCTTTCAACGAAACGCGTCACCGCACGAACACGCACTCGCCGCTACCGTAATGCGACAGCAATGCAGCTTAGCGCACGCTGAGGAAGCGTCAAACGAGCTCAACGCCTGCACGTGGTAGCCAGCCAACGCGTGCGAGACCAGTTGGTCAGCTACTGCTCCTATCAGGTGACTGCACTGCTGCCCAGCGAGGAGCACGTGAGGGCGGCCTGCGGCGACCGACAGCAAGCTGCAGCGAGATGCCCCCCTCCCTCCCTCCCTCGCCTCTGAAGAGGAAGCCCGGTGGTATGCTATCGACAAGCGAGCACTCACGTGGTCGTCTCGTGCGGGACGATCTCCTCCTCGATGACGTTGTCGCCCTGCACGCCGGGGGGTTCGACGCGTTGGGGCGGCGGTGGGGCCTCCTGCTCCTGGCGCCTAAAGAGCGGCACTGGGGTGGCAATGCAAACAACAGAGAGCGACTTGTCGACGAGGAGCGCTCGTCGCATACCGAATCTGGTCGAGCTGCCAGTAGAAGGAGTAGGGGTCGCGATGCTCGGTCACGATGGTTGTGTCGCCCTCGCGGCGGACGCGCACCCCGCCGCCGGCGATGTGGCCGCCTCGGGAGGCGTTCTCGATGGCGGCGAAGCTCTCGCGGAAGTCGTGATGGCTGTAGTCGACGTGCTCGCCGCCGGGCCGCCGATGCACCTGGGGCTGGCCGGTGGCGAAGCGCTGCTCCTCGTCGGCGTACTGCTCCTCCTCCTCCTCGTAGTAGTACTGCGCCGAGGCGGAAGTCTCCATCTCGGCGGCCGAGACGGCGCCGCTGCGCAGCCCGCCTCCGCGAAGGTCCTGCAGCGACGACGCGCCGCTATTGAAGAAGACCGTCGGCGTCGCCGCCGAGCGCGAATCGCGACCGCCGCCCTCGCCGAGCGGGCTCCTCTTCCGCTGCTCGCCCGCTCGTCGCTCGGGGCTGCCGCCGCCTAGAGATGGGCCGCCGCCACGGCGTGCGGCTGACGGCGAGAGCTCGAGCGCCGCATACTCGGCGTACCGGGACCGACTCTGAAAGCGACTGTTGGGCGCCGAGGCGGCACTCGCACTCCGCTCCGCGTCGGGGCCGCGCGCGAGTGTCTCCGAGCTGACGTACTCGGTGTCAACCTGGTTGTCGAGCTGCCCGCCGACCTCGTCGAGGAGATGCTGCGACCGCCCGGCTTCTCTGCCCTCGCCGACCAACGACGAGGAGGACGATGCGGTGCGAGAATGCGCTGCTCCTGCGAGCGACTCGGCTACTCTGCCGCCCTCCGCTTCAGGATCCCGCACCGAGTAGTTGGGGTTGCTGAACTTGAAGTGTGTCGCGTCTAAATCGAACAAACGAACAACTTCAGCGCCTTCAATCAGGCATCCACTCGCCATGGCTAACAGTGAGCGCAACAACGCGAGCGACATTTCCCAACCGCCACCGACAGTGGCCATGCTTCGGCAAGCAACTCTTACCGCGAAAAGCCACACAGATACACCGCCGCAGCACAGACTTCACTACGTCGCGTCAGTGCGGGA
>JAQGBB010002524.1:0-10757 GCA_034691745.1 Prismatolaimus dolichurus | reverse complement strand
GCTTTCTCGTTCCTATCTAATATGACACGCACGACAAGGGGTAAAAATGAATTGATTGAGAAGCCAGAAGGTCTTCTTGACCCTCTACGGTCGGTTTCGCTAGCAAGTATGTATAAACAGATGCAATTATGGCACCACCTCAAGCGATCTGAATGCTCATATCTGACACGATCGCGTGAGTCATGTGTCATGCATACCTGATCCACTGTTCCAAGTGCTGGGACTTTCTCACGCTGAAGCTAACGTTGAGCACATCTTTGGCGAGATCTTCTCTGACGCTGAACACGGTGACGTCCTGCTCGCGTGCCGGGATCGTCAACGCGAGTGATCCAATGAAGCGCTCGTAGTCGACAGGAGTTAAGAACGAGGCTAATGAGCGATCTTTGATACGCAATGTGAGGCTGTTGACTAGCATGGCTTCGGTAACGAGAACGACGTGTAATGTACAGGTTGAACACTCTTCGTTGATACCGTCTGAAAGGAGGGATAACCTTAGTTTGTAAGCTAGAGCAAAGGTTTGTGAATCTATCGATGTGGGATTTAGCTAGCTTAAACAGTCGTAGAGATCACCCCTCTGATACTAAAGCAGCTGCTTCTATTTGTTCCTCAAAGGTGTGTCGAAAGAGGAAATGAAAATGTAACGGGATATTTCTCATCTTCCTTGCGATTTTGTGTATGAGCAGCATGCATTTATCGCTGAGATCAAGCGTGCTTCTGCTTCCGCTTCCGGTCGTCCGGCACCTCATGCATTGTAGGGTGTACCCTTGGGATCGACGCAAGACGGACTACCGCTGCGTGCATGTGGACACTTTCAATTTAGATAACACCAGTGTTGCTAAATTAAATTCATGCTTTGTCCGACGTGACTAGCCGTAGTGCTACGTAACGCAGGTGCATTGTCGAGCTTACGTCCCTCATCCACGTCATCCCTCGAATGAGACCGAACGGCAGCGAAGTGCCCGATGCTATGGGGAGATGGTGCTGACCGCATAGCACTCGATCTTCTCGAGGCGCATCTTTCTCATAATTAATTCATGGGTGAAAATTCGATACAGGAAGAACAAAATGAATTGCAGCCTTTGCGAGTGCGAGCAAGTGCACGTCCTGCTTGAAGAAAAAAATCGCTGCCTACCTTCTCCCTACCTCCACTACCATTGTCTTCAGTGGTCTGTAGCACAACTTCCACACACCTGATTCTCACGCATGCGGTCGGTAACTCAATACAAGTTTCTCTTTCGAGGATGTTTGCAAACAAAATATGAGGCTATATAATTAAAAATATGCACAGCGAGGTGGGAACTGGGATGTAGGATAAGATTACTATGCGGTCCCTGTCGGAATTCAGTGATGCTCATGGGCAAACCGAAGCCGTAAATATATGATGTCATGTCAAAGGAAGGTTGACCTACCCCTAGGCACTTGGAAGTTGTGACACATAAATACACGCTATCTTTCATTACTTGGCGTCACTTTATGCTTTATCTAACCGTCCCCCACATAGCGCTTCTAGTGGCGGGGGTCAGGAGAGTCAATGGCTCCCCGAAAATTCCGTTTGGCCCCGGAGAATCGGAGAGCGGCAAAAGGGAAAATGATTTTCTCTTTTGAAAACGCCCCCGGAATGTGTTTGGCCCCGCGAAAAAATCCTAATAGAATCACCACCCCCACAGATGTGACGTGCAGGCGAATACTGCCCCTACACTGACCGAATATGATACTGTGTGTCAATGACAGTGAAAAGCTATAATGGATAACCAAGTGCCCTGAAAAACATAAAAATCTCACCTGTACCTACAGTTCACGTCGTGTCTCTCCTACATCGTGTCCCTCAACTGCAACTCCCAATGAACGCCATGCGGTGTGCGAGACGCGTTCAATGTTGTTCGAACAGCTGTCGAAATTTTGAGCAACAATGGTCAATCGTCTGCAGACAATGGTTGCCATCCGCGCGAATCCTTTTATGCGTTCGAAAAACGGTCACAAGCAATTTCGTTCGCTCAATCTCATCCAGTCGGAGTCTCATGCAGTAAACGGATCAGTCGAGGGTTCAAAAATTTCGAGGTGTGAGTGACACACGTTGAGCGAGTGAGAAAAGACGTAAAAAAACGCCGCACTTTGGCATGTGTTCGGTCATGGATATGCAACCCGCAGAAAAAAGGACACACGTCAGTCAGCTCAGAATCCGATACGTGTAGGACAGATCAGCAGATCCCTTGCAATGCACGTTGCCCTCTCATTGCTCATTCGGTATTGCCGCGGCTTCTCACACCAGTAAACACGCGTTTTATGGCACACCAAGCTTATTATATTGTTCGGTTCCGTTGCGTAAGCACCGCTACGGAAATGCATGCATCCAACGACTACCGAAGGCGTCCATGACCTCTTTTACGATTCGATGTAAAATTTTCTCTGCGAGGCGCGGCTATGCTGGCAGCTATCATCACTTCATTAACTCAGTGAGCCTACTCCGATTAATGGCTTTTGCTCCATTGTGCTGCAGAGCTGGCGTCTCGTGGAAAAGGCTAAAAGGCTTTTCTATTTTCGATGATGTTTTGAGTGACGACGCTGGCATGTCGGGCGGATCATGACACCGACATGCTCTATGCGTGCGAGGCTTGCACGCAGAGCTGTGTGATTAGCCTTTTATCAGGCGAATGACAGAAGGAGAAAAGAGACCGGAAGGCGAGCGTTATTTCAGCGCAGACGAGAAGGAGTGAGCTAGCTTATTTGATGACACGTAGAACACAAAGAAGGGCTGACCTACCGGAGACACAGGCTTTCAACTGAGCGCGAATTTGTCGATTCGTGTTCAGATTTGAGCTGAGGGTCATTTCGCCAGTCGCCTTATCGAGGACGAGAAGTTCGGCTTCGTTGCCTTCCGCGAAGCGGTAGCGTAATGTGTCGTTTACGTCGGGGTCGAAAGCCGGAATTCGGCCAAGCTTATGCAGGGGAAAGTAGTCGCGAAAGTTGTTGAAGACAACATAGAAATCCCGCAGTATCGGTCTACAATCATCGAGAGGGTCTTAAAAACATAGCTACCACTTTCTTGAGCTTTAACGGCTCTGCGACGTGCGAAATAGCTAAAAAAATAAGCTAATAGCTTAAAGATCAGCTAAAAACCAGCTAATGGCTAAAAGATCAGCTAATAGCCAAAAGATCAGCTAATAGCTTCACAGTCCTAGCAGCTAAATACTGTGTGATGCCCAAAGTATGTTCACTATGCTTTAATGAATACCAACTTATTTCAGTACCTGTGATCATTGACATCCTGAACGTATATCTCGACGTCAGTGATGCTCGAAAGATCCCCCGACGACGCCTGCACTTGAATTTTATAACTCGTCTTCTTCGATTCATAGTCGAGTTCCGTCCGTGTGAGAATGTCTGCACCCACTCCCGACTTGGACAGAACCAACTCGAATGCACTCATATCAGTCCCACCAAAGATCCGATATAAAACAATCGCATTCACTCCCTCATCTGCATCCATCGCTTCAACGTGTCCAACGAATGAGCCGATTGGACTATTCTCGTCGATGAACAGTCGATACCCTGGGCGTGTCCACTCCGGTGGGGAATCATTCACGTCGGTGATCTTCACGTAGATACTCGACGTCGATGTCTTCGGTGGGGATCCCTTGTCGATGGCGAGCACGGTGAGTCGATAGCAATCGATGAGTTCACGGTCGAGTGCTCGCAGAATACGAACGATGCCAGAAGTGGCATCGATATAGAACGTGTCATTCGCTGTCTTCGGACCAGAAGCGAACTGATAGATAACTCTACTGTTATCTCCTGCATCGGGATCGACTGCAGCGACTTCAAGAATCGATGCTCCGACGGGTGCGTCTTCACTCACGGAGACGGAGTAGTTCTGCTGTGTGAATTGAGGGTTATTATCATTGACGTCTTTGAGCACTATCTCGATGATAGTAGAATCGTGAAGTGGAGGTACACCGGCATCTGTGACGATAACGTTCACGGTATACTTCGCGCGGGTCTCACGGTCGAGACTTCTCGCTACAGTAATCACGCCGGTTCTAGCGTCGATGGCGAAGTCGCTTGTGGTTGCGAGGGAGTAAGTCAAGTTTGAGTTCTCACCGACGTCATTGTCGGCTGCTTTAATGACGATTACTGTGTATCCGACGGGTTCACTTTCGAGGATCGAAATACTGAACGGATGTGCTTCGAAGAACGGTCTCGAGTTGACGTCGATGACGTAGACGTAGATGGTCGTCGTGTCGAACTTCGAGGTCGCATCAGTCGCTTTGACGTTCAGTGTGTACAGTGACTGTTCTCGGTATGAGAGACGGGCGTTTAGTGTTAACAAACCGCGATCCCGCTGAGTGATGAGGACGAACTTCGCGTTCTCGTTCCCTCCGCTGATCGAGTACTCGAGATGTGCGTTCTCGTCTGCATCGATAGCTTCAACCCGAACAACTTCGGTGCCCTTTGGGGCATCTTCGGGGAGTGACACATTGTATACTTTCTGTGCAAAGACTGGTGCATTATCGTCGACGTCGACGACTCGAATCAGAACGCGAACAGGTGAGGAAAGCGGGGGTTCGCCGAGATCTCGTGCAATGACGTGGAAATCAAACGCGTCAGTGCGTTCCCGATCGAGCTTGGAAGTGACGGTGATCCAACCAGTGACGGGATCGATTGTGAGTGGTACCGAGATGTCACCACTTCGTTGAAGACCATCCACACTGTAACGAATTTCGGCGTTCTTCCCTTCATCAGCATCGATTGCTTGCACACGAGTGATAGCATAACCGATAGAGACATCTTCGAGAACACTCTCTTGAAAGAGGTTGAGGTAGAACTTCGGTGCGTGATTGTTGACGTCGATGACATCGACTAGAACGAGCACTGTTGTCGACAGGGATACTATCCCACTATCTTGTGCGCGGACGATCAATTCATACTGTGATACGAGTCGATAACTGAGGGCTGACACGAGTGACATCTCGCCAGTGTTATAATCGATAAGAAATTGATTACGACTATTCCCACTGACGAAACTGTAATGGACTTTCCCGTTCTCGTTCAAGTCTGCGTCCGTTGCACTCACTGTTCCGATGACTGGATGCATGTTCGGATCCAGATCTTCTCGCACTTCAAAGTGATATCGTCTTTCACCGAACACTGGATAATTATCGTTCTCATCCTCAATCGTTATTTCGACCGAAGTATCGGTAAAGCGAGGGTTTTCCACTGACCGATCCGTCGCCCGCACAGTCAGTCGATAGAACGCTTTACGTTCCCGATCCAGTGGTTTCCGCACACTAAGAACACCTGTCTTCGCGTCCAGTTCGAATTCTGGATTCGCCGCCGAGTTGAGTATCGCGTACTCAACCTCTCCGTTCGGTGTGCCCGTGTCTCCGTCCGTTGCATGCACGTGCAAGACAGTACTCCCGACTTCAGCATTCTCTGAAAGTGCCGCTACGTAGAGCTGTTTCTCGAAGACCGGCACATGGTCGTTGATGTCGCTGACGTGCACGGTCAATGAGGTTGTTGCACTTCGTGCTGGATTGCTTGCTTCGTGGGCGCTGATGCGGAGGTGGTGAAGGGAGATGGTCTCACGATCGAGACGGGTTCGTGTAGTGACGATGCCTGTGAGCTTGTTGATGTGGAAGAGGGCGAGACTGCGGCCATCTGTTGCAGTCATGGAGTAGTATAGAGGGATCTTGTCAGGACTGTGTGCTTGGACATGTGCGACGCGTTGCTCTGGTTGTTGTTCTTCGAGGACGGTTGCTGAGTAGTCGGCTTGCTCGAAGTAGATGGAGGCTGGTGCCTGCAGGGACCGTTTTGATGGCTTTGTTGGCTTGCTGAGTCGCCGAAGGGTGAGATCAATGCTAGCTACTACATGCTCGTCGACATCGCATGCAAAACGGAGTGTGAGTCGTTCACGGAAGGGGGAATTATCGATGCAGACTTTATGCTTGAACGTAAGTAGAACTTGCTTGTCATGAGTGATTGAGAAGGACTGTGAACGGGCTGTAAGCAGGGCACATCGTGGAGATTTAAGCTGGGGAAGAATGTCGTTTAGACTTAGTACAAGGTCACCCTCTGAGAAGCACGGAAGTCGGTGGTGCTCGAGAAGGATGCTATGCGATAGTGTTAACCATTTGACGATCTTCGACGCTGTGAGCTGGCGCTTCTGGCAGTGTAGTGCGGGGAGAAGAAGGAGCAGAGTAACTGCGGGAAGGAAATACGTTCGAGCACCGTTGGACATTACATAATTCCGTTGAGGCAATCTAGAAAACGTTTCAATTGGAAAGTTTGTTAGTTGCTCGCTTACCATTAGCATTTTGAAGCGTTGCGGTTGCAATACAGTACAAAGCCATTGAAGTTGACGGTCTTAAGGACGGTGTTTATGACCGGATTATGGAAGGAAAGCTCGAGTAGATGAGCTGATGTAGAGCAATGTAATGTACATAATGTACGTACATTGCAAGGTACGTATATATGTACAATACATACGCTTACGTACTTACAGTAAGCATGTATGTACGTATGTATGTGCATTACGCAGATAACATCGATTCAGCGGGTGCGGTTCGCGGCGCGACAAATGTGACAAATAGACCTGCCGCGGTTGAGGTTGGAGGGAATGGGGCTATGTTTCAATTACCGCTCGCATTCATATTGCTATAAAGGCAACAGCGAAAACCAATGGACCTCACCGTAGGCTCTGCTGATTCTTATATATGCGTCCACTTTGAATGTTGATTCAAAACCAAACTGAAGCCGTGTTCACATGTGAGTGTCACGCATACACAGTAACCAGATCAAATAAGCCAGTATGTCAGCAAAGAAAGCTGAAACAACGACAGCTCTTTGAATCGCCCGCTGTGTTTTTGTCTATAGCAATTAAAAGACCAATAAATGCTTAGCCAACGGTTTAACCGCAATTGTGTTGCGATTGTTTATGGAAATTGCAATTGTGGGCGCTGAAGCTAGCAGAAAACTGGGTTTTGTGAATCAGCAACGAGTTCATATTTGTATTTTGTCGTAAAAGGATGTTTTATGTTGTATTCCGCGTCAGTACGTTTAGTGCACCTCGGCTCATTCATTATTGCGCAGTTTTCTGTCGTTGTAGGCTCTTGAAACTTGTCGGCGTAATGCTCGCACGATTCAAAAGCTACCTTTCGTGGCTGTATCTTCAGTATCTGCTGGTTACGGCGACGTATATGCTTGAGCCGTGGGAGCGTCGTTTGTTCGATACGATTCTCATCTGTTGCCTGTGCATGATCTTCTACTCCGTGAACGCGTTCGTGCGCGCCCGTCTCGACACCGTCGGTGAATTCTTTTCGACAACGGACCTCTGAGCAACGACGTAGCACAGCAATGACTGACACTTCTTCGCCTGCTCCGGACGCTACTGGTGGTGGTGGTGGAGACGCCGAGTCGTTGCCGGTTGCCAGTGCCGCGCAAGCGGTGACGGAGACGCCAAAGGTGACGATTCTGCTGAAGCCGGTGGCCGACGCGCCGATTATCGCGAAGACGAAGTGGGTCGTCGACGGGACGAAGACGATCGCGTACGTTGCAACGTTCGTCCGCAAGTTCCTCAAGCTGACCGATCCCGGCGTGTCACTCTTCTTCTACGTGAATCAGGCGTTCGCACCAGCTCCCGATCAGACGATCGCGAACTTGTACGAGTGCTTCGGCGCCGAGCGGAAGCTCGTTCTCCACTATAGTGTTGCGGAGGCGTGGGGTTAGCGTACCGTGAGTTGGCGATCAAGTTTTTCTGTGGTGATTTGTGTTTTTGTTGTTTCGCACTACTTGCCTCTTTCTGCGTCGCGTGTATTGCACATATATATAACCTATTGGTATCGATTTATTGATCGCTGTACGTGTGTTATCGACAAATTGCTGTGATGATGCCTTTTCCACCAAGGGTCATTCTTTGCTTGTGAGTTAGTAAAATCAGCACTGGATTTTTCTGAGCGTGGACATCGTTACAGTATGTCACATGAACCAACTAGATCGTACTGTATGCAGTCATTGCGGTCTGATTAGGAAAGCCTGCAAGTGAAGGTCTAATTCGCAAGTTAGGTGGTAACTTTCGCGGTAAATGTTTCAGACTTATCTCTTAGGGGAAAGAATTTATATTTGATTTTTAAAATCGATATTTTACGTCCGCAAAATTAGTCAACAGAAATCCGAAAATCTCCAGACTCGTCAGTGGAGATCACCATACGTACGTACTGTATTATACGTATGCAAAGTTTTGCGACCGTTCTTTTTTGTTAGGCCACTTTGTCTGTGGACGCACAGTGCAGTTAGTGCTTACTACTGTGTATTTGCTCGTTCTGTACTGTATCTATATCAACCTTTGTATTCATACCTATTCGTTGGCTGTCGGACAGTGATTGTGAAAACCTTACGACTTCGATCCGGCTTGCATTTAAGGTAAAAGGCAAAGAAATTGATAGCGCTTTCCCGATAGTATCTAACTTTTGCCCTTTTCGCAGACGAACATGGTCAACGTAACATTGCGCTTAAATAGCTCTGCTTGTGGCCAGTCTACCGTTGGCCAATACAGTCTTCGAGATGACGACACGTTGAATGTGATGGACATCAAATTCTATTTTACATACTATCTCCGTTAGTACTAATGGTCGACGATGGTCTGGCGTAGAAAGAGCACATATCTCGGCTGTTTGCCATTGGCGAACTACTTCGTTGGCGAATTGGCGAACAGCTGTGCCCACCGCCAGGCGTAATACCTTATTCAATCGTCTGCTTTTCCTCGGACAATAACTAACTAGCTGTGGACAACGTTTCGTTGGCCGATCGAAAGAGCTCGTAGCTACGTCGTCAGCTGGACTTTTATACGGCATTGACAAACTCCAAAGCGGCTTCATGCTCCAGTGGCAGCGGGTTACGGTGGCGCCTCAATCCAGGCCGAGAGGACGGCTGCGATGTTGACGGAAATGATGGGAGCTGCATACCCACGGGACCTTGGTATATCTCTACCAGCAAATCGGGTGAAAGCCTGTCTGGAACTTCGCCGTCTCTGGATCGAACGACATATGGACAGATTAGTGGGCTTGGTCGAAAATCGGCGGCAGCAGTGGGAAAAAATCAGCACAACAACGATCAAAAGCGCAAAAGGCGCTTGGAAATCAATATTTCAAGAAGCCTGATTGTATCCACTGCTTGGAATAGGCTCTGTTCGAGCCTGGGTACAGTTGTGCATTGTCTTTGATGTGAGGAAGAAGCGTCGGCGTCTCTATCAAGGTGCAGTTCGTATTCTAAATTTAAGAATGGAAAAGCATAATCGCACAACTGAAAACTATTTGGTACCTTGGCTGAATTCATATTGATGGAGAGCCGAACGTGCTGCGATCTACGTGGTAAATCAACAGACAACGCGCAAACTATGTAAAATGTGATGGGAAGTGCAGTGTTCACGTGCTAAAACGTCAGCTATCGATGCATTTTACACGCGAGCAGCTTCCATCGACGTAATATCTACGAGTTGCAGCAGCAGCGTATCTAATTGCTATTTCCAGGACACATCGTTTGATCTATCCAATGATGCTGTCTCGCAGTTTTCCGATCGAACATCGGTGAAAAGGAATGCCGCTGCGCCGCCTTTTAACTGGGAATCACCTCTTGCTCTGCGTACTATGTGGAGAAAGAACGGACATGGAGTTTGAGTTCGCTGATTGCCCGCATGGACAACGCGTGGACCATGCAATATAGGAGTGATTGATTGGTCTATAACATATGTTTTTCCGGTGGCGTATGCATACTGCCAAAATGTATTGTGTTCACGCAGCGCTCTGTGGGCAATTATGCGCTTCGGCCACGGAGTGAAAATTTTTTGCAGAAACCACGTAAGTAGCTGTTTTCCTAACTTGGCATATTGTTTTCTGTCTAGCGGCATGCTTCTTACATCAAATTTTGAATTTTACGGGGGGTATGTGGAAGAATGTAAAAAGTATGCAGTTTCCAAAAGTTGTTAGCTGAAAGTACAGTAGATTTTGTAAGGTGTTGCAATTAAAAATTCACGTTACTACAAAGATACCGGTTTGTTAAAGTGTGGACAGTTGATGATTCGAAGTAAAGACCGACCGATGAGCGCGTCGTTTTGTCGCTCAAAGCACGCGACAGGTTGCCGACGCTACTAGAATCGCTGTTTAGCTTATCCCCTCTCCCTCTTCTCCCAATTCTCTCCCCGTCTTCTCCTCTCCTGTTCCACTATCGCCTCCCTCTTCCCCCAGCTAACCAAAGATAGCGGACGTTCAGGAGATCACACTGCAGTATGTCCCACCGAAACTCGCAGAACACCTAGTGTTCCACGATGTTCCACGGTGTTCTAAGCTGTTACAGGGTGTTCCAGAGTGTTCCAGAAAATTTCTGTATCCGCACAATTTTTTCGCCATATGTGGGATGCTTTTCCGCCCCTCCGGCGGTCCACCTGTTTTTATAGCAGGATGTGTCGCGGTGATAAAAGGCGCGAGTTGCGAAGTATGTGCGGATTCTGTGAACTTTGCTGTGAAGTGTTAATTTGAAAAACCACTGAGTTGTGACAAGCTTGAACGCAGACATCGGTGGTGAACACACAGTCGAGTGCACAGATTTAGCATAAGCTCGACAGACGGTTACATATATATTTTCCATCAAAATGTGCTGTTAGTAAGCAGTTGTTGAAAGCAAACTTTCAGCAGCGCACACTGTTTGCTTTTTGCATCCCGCCGGGAGCCCGAAGGGCGTAAGCAAAGGAGGCTTACTGGTCGTGCTGT
>JAQGBB010002523.1:0-10757 GCA_034691745.1 Prismatolaimus dolichurus | reverse complement strand
AGGAGGCCTTCTAGAACATGTTCTGGAACGCGCTGGAACAACGTGGAACAGCTTGGAACACTCTGGAACAGCTTCGGACACAGTCCACTAAGTTACTCCAGACGTCCGCTAACTTTCGATTTTTCGAGGGGGAAGAGGGGGGAGACTTTTGTCAAAACAGTTAGCTATCCTGTTGCTTACGCTCTTCGGGCTCGAGGCAGGATGCAAAAATTCGCATTATATTTTAATGTTCCAAAATGCCAGCAGGAGAAACTCAGTAAAAAATATCGAGTCAAGGTCTTTACAGTGACCAACGTACCGCAGCCCGATACGGGTAGTTGCCAGCGCTCTCAATCCCATTGTGCATGACGTATTTTAGCGCAGCGGCTTCACTTCCGCCATTACAGCCGTTTGCGGCGTACTTCGGCGCCCTAGCGCAATCGAGAATATTCTGCTCCGAGAGATCCTGTAGTCGGCCCGTCTTCTTTGCAACATAAGCCTCAAGAACGGCAGCCTAAAAGTTCTCTGTTAGCATATGGGAACAAATTTGCTACTTAGAATTTAGCTTTGACGAAGCTCTAGCTGCAAAAATCACCGTCGCAAATGTCCAGCAACTTCCACATTGACCCTGTACAAAAAACACACGACGCACTAATTACTTTCTTTCTATCGGTATCTTTCGCTCACCTGGTCTTTGACTGACGTGACACGACCTTTCTGTCGCCAGTCGATCGATTCCGGTGGTGGTCCCAGTGGCGGGGCAGCGAAGACGCGTGTCACATTGGCGTCCGATCTGACCAGCCTTTGTGATTCACCGCGTCGCAGATTTATCTTCGTTTTCATGTCATTCTCGTCCTTAAATAAGAACATTAATATCACTTTGTTTGACGGCAATCTTCCACAATGAAAACGAGCAGTTTACACTAAAACTGGGTAAAGCCTGACGGCATCCTGCCTTTGAAAAAACTCCAGGCGGAAATGTTGTGAAACACCGTCGAACACACTGGAACACTTCGAAAGACTAGATGGTCCATGACCTTGTCAGGGGGCATGCTCTACTGTGATCTCCTAGACGTCCGCTAACTTCGTTTAGCCTTGCATTTTAATGGTCGCATCGCTCCCTGAATGGCAGGTGCGAAAAACAGCGCCGGCTAATTTCGAGAAAATACAAAAGAAAAACATTTAGAAAAATTTTCCACAAAAAAACTAAAATTTCATTGTCTTTTTTCCGGCTGACGTCGTCGTGCAGCATATCAAATTCATTTGTATTTGGTCTTATTCGTTATTGCCATTATTCTGTATTTTTATTTGATATATATATATATATATATATCAAATATATATATTACATGTTGCATAAACTATGGTCACAAACAGTGAAGCATTCCCAACCCAGCACTGTGCTTACGAAATGCGACCACCGCGTCGTCTTGAGATTGAATAACGATTTTCGCTGACGCCAGAGGTCGTTGAAGCGCTGCACTCTCTGCTCGTGCGCAAGGTAGTTCTGTCTGTGGCGAGTTTCGTCGCCACTAGTTCTAAAGCTGATGGCTAAATGCGAGTGAAAAAGATGTGCTTTATAGAGGGTATGTAAGATATCTGTCGGCAAACGTTCGCACTCGGAGTGCTCTTACAATATCTTTTCGTATAATCGCCGAATACGTCTGCCCTCACGGCAGCGATCGTCGCGCAGGCGATCAAGGTAATCAAAGCGAATCGCATTTCCTTCGGATCTGCCCTTTTCTGGCACTGTTGCGAGGAGGAACATCAACTAATTATATATAGTAAGAAACTAGATACGGTGTGCACAACTGTCACGAAACGTTATCATCACTTTGAACGTCGTAGGTTGTAAGCAGCTGGTGCGACGGTACTCACGCGCACAGCAGCGCCGCGCCAAAGGGCACCGTCATTCAAGTCATGAGTACAGAAAACTGCACTCCAATCGATTGATCACCTGACTTTTTCTACGCTTCGTTTAAACAGTATTCATCAGGTAACCATCGGTCACCTCGAACACATCAGATTCAAATTGTTTTGAATAATGTTGCTCGCTCAACTACCTAAAATATTCTGCATTATTGACGCCGCTGTAATAGTTCACGTTGTATTGTCATTTATTTCGAATTTGCACACTTTGCTTGCCCTTCGATCAAACTAAATACATAGGAATACAAAGTTTGTAAAGCTGCTTGCATTCTCCTCTGGCGTTGATGTCCAAACGGCATACAATTTAGTGTAGTTCATTTGATTCCGACGCCGCCAGTGGACCTAAATGATAACATCGCTGCTGTCAAAAGCTTCGTGTTTTTGATTTTTTGAAATTCTTTTACTTAGACGGCGAATGCAGCCCACGTTCTTCTACATACGACAAAAGTCGGAAGAAACTCGTTTGAGTGGGAGTTGATATGGGTGTAGCCTGCTGACAGCAGACGCATATAGGCAAGCATGGTCCGTTCTCGTTCACGACAGCGCGAAGAAGGCGATGTCAGTGACGGATGGCTCACACACATTTCTTTGATCTCTCTCCAGGATCTCCAGTAGTTCAGCAGAGGCAACTAACACTCGTCAGTATCGTGGAAGAAGCTGCGAGTTCTGTTTCGATTGAATTTGCATAGAAAATATCAAAATTTTTAGGATACAAGTAAATCGGCAAAGTTGAAAAATGCAACTTCTGGAACATGTTCGGTAAACGTTACAGTCCAATGGCCATACATTGTACTTTAGACACCGAATCAAGCATTGTGCACCTTTGTGTACAAAGAAAAAAAGCACAAAAAAGTTTGTGTGTGTGTGCGGCTGGGATCGAACCCGCGACTTTCTGTTCGTCAGTGCATCGTCTAACGAGCTATTGCACAAGCGATTTTGAACACGATTTTGCGATGTTCAAAAATTGTTTTCGATTGGTTATCTTCGACGACTTGGGTCCGACGTGGACAAAAGTTTTTTTCCTTGTTCTCAGCTTTCGAATGATATATAAAACAGGTCGCAGAGTTGCTCAGAGCTCAAAATATCGTTAGCAGTCGATGAGGAACGCCGATCGAAGAAAATGACGAAGTCCGAACGGCCACTCCCCTACTGCACAGACCGCTAAAAGAATCGGGCAGTGCTGGGAGTAGCAAAAGGAGCATCAGCGGATGCGCCAAGAAGAGGCCGGTGCTCTTCGTCTGTTCGTGCAATCACCGGGAAGAGTGACCGCCTGACCTCGTTGATGTCTGCCTCACTCTACGCTGTAGTTGCTATGAAGCTTGGTACTCTTGCCGAACGCGGTCACCTAATGCATTTAATTTATAATGATACTATTAAAGGTGCATCGAACCCGTGAGACCAGATGTTGGCTACCAAACTATAACACAGTGTCGGAAGATGGCCACGTGTTAGGACACACAAAACCAAACCGACACTCGACACCACGTTTGATTATGAGAATTTTGCATTACAAATAGTTTTAATCTTTTTTACTTATTTTTTTTATTTACGCAGTGTCTCTTTTGCCGTTACGCAATCGAATCCCTTATTTACTCTTTCGTATTTTCATTTTATTACCATTCAAAATGGAGAAACTCGAAGGAGCGACCGCTTAGATGTCAGCGAGCGGCAACTTTCCGAAAAGAGATTTTCTAGCTTTTAGCTTTGAGAAAACCGTTGAAAGCGATCAGAAGAAATAAGCACCATCGTACAAAAACAGTATCTTTAAATATCGAAACAGAAATAAACTTCCGTGCAAATGCAAAGTATCTACTAGTGTTAGCGCACGTCAGACCCGAGTGAATGTTGGCGCAGTCGATGGCCCACATCAGCGTGACTCTCGTTTCTTGCGCTGACGTGCGCACTTTTCGTGCGACATCGAAACGACTTAGTGCACGTGTGTGTGCCAGAGACTTATAATACTCACAATGCGATCTGTGTGTCCTAAGCCATGCCGCATGTAAAATCGCTGAGTAGGGCAGGTTTCACCTCGATTTCGCGTCCTCGTGGGGAGGAATATTGCCCGATACTATCTTTTACTTTATCAATATTTGTGAAAAATAATATCATTTACTGTAGTCCTTTTGTGTGTAATAAAAAAACTGCAGTTGCACGAAAAGTCCACTTGTAAAATGCCGCTAAATTTGGACGTCCCTCGACGTTTGACGAATTACGTTTGCTGTGCAACAGAAACACATTTCTTTTCCACTCGAAACTACTCGTATTGTCGCGCCGCAGTTCTTGCTCATGACGTTGGCTGTTTTCGAAGATTTCTCATCGCAAAACACCCTCTTCCACTTGGTGTCTCTGTTGCAGACAATAGTATGATAAACATCTTCTTCACTAAATGACAACGAATCAAGCGTTCGTACCAAACTCTGAACTGTCTACTGCGGGTAAGCTAAAAAGAGTGGCTGCAATTAGCAAAACTCGGAATTTCAGAACTGATTTTTTGATTAAAAAAGCAAATGTGTGTAAAAAATGTCAAAATTATTCCGCCTGAAGCAAGTATTTAAAATGAACGTTAAAATGAAAAGGGGTTTTAGAATGAAAATGGCAAGTTTTTTACGGTTTTGTTTTCATACGGCTACACGTAATTTGCGACAATTGTTTTTTTAATATGTTACCCTTCCCTGATGCACCTAAATTTTCATCATTTTGTTCACGGTCGCATCGAGTGTCAAGCTGACTAATATCGTGATTCTAATTCCATGAAAATTACAGCTAAATTTTTATTTATACTGATTGTGAATAAAAAATGAGACGAAAATTGCAACGGTAGGCGAACGAAATAAAAAATCTCGGAAGACATTGCATGAAATTATAATGCGAACATCATCTGGGAAATTGCACTCGAAAACTTAAAGTACAAAAGTTAATCCCATAGATAAAATCCATAAAAGGTTTTCCGCATGATAAAATAAAAATAGCAGTGAATAAAAAGTAAAACTCGTAGAAAGTTTTCGAATAAAATCCACAAGGTGTCTAAATGCAGAATTTCCATTTTCTGCACATTCTCCGCTGTGTAGCAAAAAATTATTGGATTTCAAATTTCAATCAGTGAGTGGCCGTGCATAAAAAATTATGTCATGCATTATTTTTAGCTGCACATTTGCACAGTTTTATCATTTTTATCTCACACGTTTGCGAAGTCAACTTCAAAGGCGTAATCGTTCATTTCTTTACCGCTGCATAAATTTATATGGTTGATGCCTTAGATAACGACTGTCTGGCAGCCATGTGTTCTTATTCTTCTGCAGGAGTAGTGACGCAGCAGCCACAACCGCTTCAAGTAAGCGATGTAAAGCAGAATGAAAGCAAGAACGAGCTGCTTTGCCCACAGTGCAAGGTATAGATTTCCAACGTTAATAGCATCAAAACACAAGCAGACTGTACGTCTGTAATGAGCTCTGCGTGTTTTTACGTCAGGAAAAACTTTATTGATTAATCGCCGACGTCAATCATCAATCCAGCCGTTATATGCCCACAGCTGGGGTTGCGTGGGTTTTGTAGCAACAGCTTTGTATGTATTCGTGCACGTATAAACATACATACTTGCCCGGGCACGCCAAGCTATAGATGTTAGACCGAAATCAACAAAGATGAACCGCACGCTATTTTGAAGCCACATTGCGAAACGACAACAACATCGAGTTGAAATCGCGTAAAATGTAAACAATCTAGCCGGTCCACATTTTGTTTGTAATTATACTTACTGGGTGTACAAAAAATAAGGCTTTCACAAATGCCATTGAAAGCTCGCGAAATTTCGGCGTTTTTAAGTGAACAAAAACTGAAAATTTTCAAAAGCTTTTCACAGAGATGATTTTCAAAAAAGATCGTCGGTAATTTGCATTAATTCGTTCAGCTTGTGCGTGAAGGTTGGTACGCTGGAGAGAACGACGACGATAAAGCAGGATTGCTACTACACCTGCTGCCTTTGTTGCATGTTCTGCGGATGCGCCAAGAAGAAGCCGGTGCTCTACGTCTGTCCGTCGTGCAATTACAGCGAAGAGCGACCGCCTGACCTATTGGATATTTGCCTCACTGTGTGCTGCAATTGCTGCGAGGCTTGCTGCGTTGGATGCGTCACGGCTTGCTGCCAGGCAATTTTCAGTTGCTAACAAGTGATCATTTCATTGGCCTCTTCGGATATCATCGTGATTCAAAATATTTTTATTCGAAATAAAAATTGTATGCCAATGGACATATGTAGAAACGTGATTAAAAAAATCTTTTTTTCAGATGAAAGATTTTTTAATCACCTTTCTATGTATGTCCATGTACTATTTTGTTGGCTTGCGCCAGACTCTAAAGCACAGAGACACCTCCGCTGCCACCCAATACAGGACGCAGGCTGCCATGCCGCTCCTGCGAGTACAACGCAACGATGCGAATGGCGCCACCATAGCTCAGAAACAAATCTTTGGAGTACGATAAAGCCGACCTGGTTTTCAGCCTCAACCTTTCAATCTCCACCACTTGTACGAATCATAGCGCTAGCATGCAAAGAGTCACGCTGATCGATGCTACGCGTTTCGGTTCGGCAATGTGTTCGTTTCATCAATCTTCTTGGAAACGTTGAGACTCCTTCGAAGTGTTTGCAAAGACAGCAAAAAGTGCTAGAGAGAGCGGGCAATGGAACAACACTGACGGTAATTAAGCAGCGACGAATGTCCGAGATTCAATTTCATAGTAAAGCAGACGCTCCTTTAGAAACACAAACTTGCAACACGGTAGTCAAAGCAAGTTTGAGAAGAGGAGCTAACAATTTTATTCGCGGCGTTCCAACAGCACTGCACCTCAATTAATACAGCGCTTACAAGATTAAAAAATTAGCATGAGATGACAGGACAAGCAAGGCACAAACAAACACACAAAAATGCTTGTTAGAATCATCTGAACGTTTCAAGCAAAGCGAAAAATGAGCTAACAGTGATACAATGTGAATCAAAACTGGACGGCGCCAATAATATCCATCAATTTTAGACCACATGATATGTTAGACAAGATAAGTGTACACATTTAAAGCAAACTACGAAATCGTAAGCATGATAATGGAGACGCTTCCGAAAATATTTACATCACCTTCAACATAGCAGAATCGTTGCACAAATCGCGGCGATCAGAACTTGAACGGCACAAAAACGTGGCGACGAAGACGACGGAGTTGCGAGAACGGTCAAATTTCGGCGAGAACCACATTCGTCGATATCAACCGGAAACTGGCATCGATGCGAGAATCGATTGAACACTAGTCCCGCCTGACAGCTGTGAACGTACTCTCTATGGCCGACGCAGAAGAAGTAGACGGGCGAACAGACGTCGATTTGACTCGGATAGATGCCATCGGGACGATTCAAACAAAACGTTTCCAGAAGCGATCACTTGATGCAAACTTCAATAGCTGATTCATCAATAAAATCAAAAGTTTGCACCATTAGTGCACTGACGCAGAACACACGGCTGCGTGTCGACGAACGACGGACAACTCTGACCATTCGCGAGTGGAATTTCGATCACGGTTCGATTACGTGTCTTCACGCCCATCCCGCATGTCGCGTTGCAGAGTGTCCACGATGACCATTCAGAAACGGAGCAGTCTGGAGAATCGAGAGCGAACTGTGAAAAAGTGAACTTCCAGCTAGTTTAGATAATTAGCTTGCCAATCGCGCACGGATTGCTGTCGTCGCACGTTTCAGCTTGCACGAGGGATGAATATGGGGCTGCACCGTTCGTTGCTGTCTTGACGACCCTTCGTTCGCGAACCATCTTCTTCGTCTTGCAGTCGCACGCCCAGAAGGACCAGTCGGAAACCGCGCAGTCTGAAAGAGCCCTTCAATCATGAAGAACATCGCACATAAATCGACCATCACGCGAACCTGCTGGACAAGATAACGTGTTACAGGTATGCGTTTGTGTTAGCATCTCGCTGGATCCGCAAATATCGGTGAGCGTCGTCCGATTCGCAGACACGGATGGCGAAAGGAAGAAACGATTTCGTACTCGAAGCCCGCCTTCGCATGTCATCGTGCAAGATGACCACTCGATCCAATCGGATAGACTGCAGCCTGTGGATGAAAAGAAAAAGCCAATGTCCGTTGCATCGTAATGGTTCAGTGCTTACTTGGCGTCGCAGTTTCAGCACTGTGCAAAGCTGACGGGATTGAAGCAATCGCAAGAGCCGTCAAACACCACGCGAGGAACGATCTCGATGACGTCATGTTGGTGGTGTCAAAAAGGTCGCGCGGGAGCGGCTGGATCTCGTACAAGATCGCCACGCAAATGTAGGCTCAAGTTCAAAGATGGACATCGTGCATTTTACGTACGTAGTCGCCGAGAACGATGATCCAAAAAGTGCCCTTTTTCACGCAAAAAATAGCGTTACGTATAAGCCCCGAATTTTTTAAAAGTGCCTCGACTGACCTGAAATTTTGGACTTGCTAAGGCATCAGTGTACTTTAAAAATTTCGTGTCATCAATGATTTTGCCGTAAGTGGTATTATGCTCACTGGCACGCGTTGCATATAAATTTCAGCTTGAATCTATTTTTTAAACACCTTAACAAGTCAATTAGGTAATTTGTAGCCTCCCACAAAACCAACTTGCCGGTACAATTTTTATCGTACAAGGACAAGCGAAAGCGCGTTTTGCTTGCAGTGAGACGCAGATTGAACCGCTACTTGTCTCCTAGTTAGCAAGATCGAAAGCACGATTTAGAGCCTTTTAAAAGTTGCCGTATTTCCGGTGTTGGTACTTGGTTCCAATTTGCTAAACTTTGGGAATTTTTATCTCGAGATTGGCTTCCCCGTAGTCACTGTTTTTTCCCTGGTTGAGAAGCTCGCTGCGCGTGACAAGATCTTGCGTGGTTTGCACGCGGAGCGGGTGGATGATTCTTTCCATGCCACTAAGCCTGCATGCACCAGCTGATCGAATTTCCAACGCATAAACTGCCGTTTTTTCAATCACATAGAATTGTTGGTTTGATTTCACAAGCACATTTTCAGGGAATCTTCCCTGAACCCTTTCCACTTGAAACAGTGGTTGTCTTTCTCCTCCCGATATTGAAACCTTCTCCTCCCGAAACCTTTTTTCTCTCTCCCGATATTGGGTCGATCTAACAGCGTCGGCGATGGCGGACTCGATATAGCTTTCAAATTACAGTATTATCGTTTCTTGCTAAAGAGGCGATTTTTGACTTATTTTTATTGCGGAGAGACGTGTCGTCCGGACGTATGTATGTGTGCATGATAACGGTCGCAAGAAGCAAGCTAGCGCGCTGCAATCTTACTGAAAATACTTTGTGACAAATGTAAGTTCAACTTCGAAGTTGGACCTGGAAGCATAAACGCTCAGCTTGTCCTCATGTTTTCATGTCTCCATGTCTCTTGTCTGTATGTCTCTGCATTTCTGGCTCGGCCAAAAATGTAGATTTGCGTCTACTTGTCTCCATGTGTCTCCGTGTGTCTCGTATCCACACTTTTTCTGTTCACTTTTGCAGTGTATTTCCATGCGATTTTTTACAGCTCTTTTACAGCTTTTTACCGATTTTTACGGACTTTTTACATGTGAACAGAGAGACAAGTAGACAAAAAACTGAGAGTATTAAGACCATAAGCATGATGCATGGCCGTTTGCATGGCCTGAGGCGAAGGCCCTGGGGTGCCTCAGGTGTTAACAAGCTTCATACGGTCCGCTTTTCGGCTTCAAGGTCCATTTTCAGCTTTTGGGGTCCACTTTTCCGTCACGTATCCCACTTGTCGGTTTATAAACTGACAACTTCAGAAATCTTTAAGCAAAAATTCTTATAAAACAAAAACAATGCCACAAATTTCGCTGCACATTCGGTCCACTTCCCGGCGCCTGGCCGGAAAAAAACTGAAAGAAAAATTGATATTTTCTACTTTTTCTCCGACAACCGCTCATGTGCGCTATTTTTGTGCTGCTCGCTATTTTATCTTTTTGTGTATGCTCGTGGTGTGTATTGACTTGATGCCGTCCTCGATCACGTGACTTTGTTTTACTCGTGCAAGTAAACTCGTGTGTTCTCATTTTGCGTTTAATTGGCGTTTCTGATTTTGCCCGTAAGCTTGCTCGAATGCGATTGGTCGGTCCCGATGGCTGAGTAAGATCTGATTGGCTAAATCTTTTTACGACCAAAGGTAAAACCATCAAAACCAAGATATGTTACGTAGTGGGCCTGCGGAACAGCACGCACGACTTGATATTGAGACGGTAACAACCATTTTATATCCCTGCCGCTACACTGCATCACACTGTGTCTCAGGGATTTTGGTCAAGCAGATGGAGCCCAATCTTTGAATGCCGCAGCTGGTCGAGGTCATTACACGAGAGCGATGTTGCCAAAAACAGTGTTCGGCGTCACATATAATCATCAGCATAGCTATCGAAGTGTGCTGCCTTTGACGCTCTGCTTGACGTTCCCACTTTGACTGATGTTGCGTCTGATGTTCCCACTACAGCGCCAGACAGTCGGTTCTACAGATTTTTCAAAATCGTCTCTAGTGCTCGAAAATCTTTCACAATCGTTTCTAGTGCTCGAATTCGGCGATCCGAGTCGGCGATGACTTCGCTGATTGTCGCGGCGGCTGGTGCCACAAGCGCCGGCTTGCAACGACGGTGAGCGATCTTGCAGAGATGTCAAACGCAGAAGACTGGAAAATGAGATAGAGCTGCAAACGAGAGTCCGAGGTAGAGCCCGAGAGACCCGCCGAAAGCGGAGAGATAGTCTTCAAAAGACATTTGCAAGCTTTCGACGAAGAGCGGATATGAAAACGACTCAACTCCGA
>JAQGBB010002522.1:0-10759 GCA_034691745.1 Prismatolaimus dolichurus | reverse complement strand
CGATAACTTTTGAAATACGAGAGCAAGCGTGTTTAAATGACCGCGATTAAAAACTTAGATTGAGTTCGAAGATGGGCGCTCTAGCTTTCTCCTTTCTGGAACAGCACTTGAAAAAGTGGAACACGCTGGCCTAATCCGCCGCCTGAGGGTTCCGGGTTGGAATCCCCTCGGTCCAACATCGTTTTTGCATTTTTTTCTGATGTACTAAGAAGTTCAAACGTGTGCATAAAAGTCGTTTTAGGCCTACTAGACTACTATGTTGCGTTAGTGGCTGTGAAAGATAGGTACATCCGACTTGTTTACTTAGAAATTGACTGAGTGAACTTCCCAGTTCTCACATTACAAGGCGCATTTGGCTGACTTACGCACTCGTCCAAAATTTTCCCTTAAGGTAGCCAAAGGAAAAATTTATGCCGCTAGCTTGCTTATTGCTCTTGCAAGCGCAAACCAAGTCACGGGCGGACGGACATTCGGGATTTCGTCAATGGGTCTAACAAGTAACCGTCGAAGCCGAAGAGCATCCGACAGTTGAAGAAAAAAATTGAAGTACAAAAATTCTGGAACACTTTGGAACACTGAGTGTTTCAGCGTTTCGGCGGATGACATACCGCACCGCAATCTTCTGGACGTCCTGTAACTTTTGTCCGAGGAAGGAAAAGAAGGGGAAGAAGGGAAAGAAGAGAAAAAGGGGGAAAGGTGGGAAGAAAACGGGGGGGACGGTCGTCTGACCAGTTACATTCTCTTATTACACTCGCTACGCTCGCTCCATGTCGGATGCAAAAAAAGAAGTTGGATACCGGTTTCTGGGTTGGTTTTTTATTAATAACCCATGAGCTAAGAAAGAAATTTTTAGTTCAAGACCTTTAATATAGTCTTCAAACATTTCAGTGGGGAATTTTTTCGTACGTGCGCATATTTTTGGTTTCCTCCATATTTCCTTTTAGGCCCCCAAATGGTTCAAGTTAGCGGATGGTGTGAACAACTTGCTAATAGTAGGGCTAGGTTTACTGACGCACGTTAGTGTGTCACAACCGAATGGGCATTGACGCACTGGCGAACTCATCTCACGGCAATTTCTTGACGGTGTTTAAAGTCTGCAGCCGCTAGCACATGCATTGCCAAAGACCCTAAATAGGGTAAATAGGGTCCTCGGCCAATTACTAACACTTGCTGAAGGACCATATATAGGGTCCTTCTACTAGAGGTTTTCCATTAAAGACGTCCGAGAAAAATTGGAATTTTTTTGACCCCCCTCTTCCTTGTCCTCAACAATCGCCTATCCCCACGTGTTAAAATTAACGTTGTCCGAAAAGTCCGAACCCCTTCTCTCCCTACGACCAAACGTCTTTTGCGGAAGACCCCCTATTGAACATGCGATTTGTGGCCGAAGCAAAACGGCATAAAATTGACCTGGCCGGAGTTGCTCACGGCATAAAATTTCACTGGACGCATCTTGTTTATACATTAACTTTACTATGATATCTAGTCGCGCTGCAAGAGCTGCAAAAAACGCTGCCCGCATCAGGTACTTCCTTACGGCTATTTGAAATCGACACAACCTATGGCGTACGCGAGATGAGGACGTATATTTACGAGTTCAGCGCCGATACGTGGACAGAGATAGCACAGCTGCCATTCCCTCCAAATCATCGAGAGGGTTTCAGCATGTTGGCGCTAGGCGAACACGTCTTTCTGATTGGTGGAGGTGGCTGGAAATCGAGAACGCCGATCGTCTACAACTTGTCAGCTAACGTGTGGTCAGTAACAGGGCCAGCTATGCTCGAGGACCGTTACTCTCCATACGTTGTCGCAACGGCGTCCACAATTTTCGTTCTTGGCCGAAGCAAAAACCGTGAACGAATCAACGGCGAACTTTTTCATGCATCTAGTACTAGCAACCAATGGACTCGCATGGCTGACATGAACATCACAGCACGAACTGGCTTTGCCGTTGGCGCTGTCGGCGACCATGTGTACGTCGTCGGCGGTATCGTTCGCGATGAGGCCGATGAACACCACTACGTCGAAGACATGGTAGGCAAACTGAGGCGGCGTAGTTGATGAGTTTTACAGTATTTGGCCATTCTTAAAAATTAATATGGTCTAAAACGTAGCATTTACTAGCCACTTGGGCGACCCGTTGTGTCGCCATCTAGAGATACTGATACTGTTTCTGGCTTGGCTTAAACAGCGCATGTTTCGGGACTTGGCCCGAAATACTGTCCCCCCCCCCCCCCGCCGAAACAGCAAAAGAAAATGCAGAAAACATTCCGATCCCGACAGGACTTGAACCTGGAATCTCCCAATCCGTAGTCAGGCGCCTTATTCACTTGGCCACATAAGCTCGTTGATACTTCGTGTGCAAAAGTGCTAATTAACAGGAACAGCGTTTCGAATACACGTTGAGAGGTTCCGTTTCGGTAAACACGTGTGCAAGTGTCAACATCAGCCTGTTTCTGTTGACAAACTATTTATCTGCTCGTCACCTATTGCTGTGCGTACGTGTAGTAGGTGCAAACGCTGTCGTCATACAGATGCAGTCACTGATTGACAAAGCGACTGACAAATGGTGGGCAGAACGCACACTTTAGCCACGCCCCGTACACGCGACATCATAGCCGCGGTGGGCGGGACTTGGGAAAGAGGAGCGTGGTCAGGTCTCGTCGTTAGTGGTTTGTATGCTGTCGCAGTAGAGAATTGTCTGGTCGTTCTTTGATTTTGTAGCCAATCAGCAGCGTTGAGCGGTACGACTCGAAAACGAACACGTGGTCATTTGTGTCGCCACTGAACGAACCTCGTGCCGAGCATTGTGTAGCAACCGTCGGAGGAAAGCTCTATGCTTTGGGTGGTGTTAGTGAGGACCTCTGGGGTCGGTCTCACAAGTTGAAATCGGTTGAAGTCTACGATCCGGAATCCAACAAATGGACGCGTGCGGCGGACGCGATGCGTTACCACGTTGGTTGCCAAGCAGTGACTTTGAACGGTTTCGTATATCTTCTGGACGGCGACGAGGTCGAAGCCTACAACCCAGCCAAAGACATGTGGTGTTGCCACGCAAGACCATCTAGCAAAAGGCTATTCTACAACAGAGAATGGTACTCTCAGAAAATTTTGCTAATGTGACAATAAAAGCTTGTTTCAACGCACACAGCAAGTGAATGAGAGCAAAGCACAACTTGCACTGTTGAAAGTAACGTTTTTGACTTTGTTTATTTTTGCACGTAACTGCTACCGCTGATAAGCCAGCTTTTGAGCACCGCCATTTCAGTACCGGCATTTCAGCACTCAGGCCGATTTTTAGCAGCGGCATTTCAGCACTGCGGTCGATTTTCAGCACCGGTTTTTCGGCACCGTTTTTAGGCTTCAATTTTTGCACAAATTATGCACAAACGTGACATTGCGTGTTGTCCGTAGCTAACAGCGAATGTTGACTGATGTGAACTGCACAGGAAACTGCATTTTTGTAAAAGAAATGCGAACTCAGCTCCTCTTGTGCTTTTTATCTCACATTTGCATTAGCCAACACAACAGAGTTAGAAAAAGAAAAAAGAATAAAAAAAAATTTTCAAAAAATTTTACTATGCGCAACGTTTCGTTGAGTTTCCGTTTCGCTTTGAGTTGCTAAGATATAAAGAAAGAAAGAAAGAAAGAAAGAAAGAAAGAAAGAAAGAAAGAAAGAAAGAAAGAAAGAGAAACCAAAGTCGGCACTCAGAGTTTCTATTCATAGATTTTGAGCTTTATACATGCAGCGCAGCAAGAAAAGAAGATCTTGATGTGGCTGAAAAGAGTATAGCGTACAATAAGCGGATTATAAGTCAAAGGTATGGGAGTTCAGAGAAGAAGAACAGCTTCATACCTAGCGATGAGGAATTTCGTTTGACCTGCGACGTGCTCAACGGCAGCTCTACAAACGAAATCTAACAAGAAGCCTACGGCTACCAAACGGTTCACATTCATTGGTTTTAATTGTGCAAGCGCCCCCGAACCCCCTTTTAGGCCCCAGTAGATTTCAGAGCAAACATATTTTTTGCGGCTTTCTAATGATTTTTGCGATTTTTTGGTGATATTCTAGCATGGTAAAGTCGAAGAAATTGATTTATTTCATTCGGGGGGCTTCGCCCCCGAACCCCCTTTAGGCTCCAACAGAGTTGAGAGGAAAAACATTTTTTACTATCTTTCAAAAATTGTTCCCGATTTTCTAGTAATTTTTCGCGTGCTAGAAACGTAGAACACGTACAACACTGTTATTATTACGTTGACAACCCATTTGCTGACCCCACAAAAGGGGTTCATAGTGTCCCCTAAATTGTCACCTTTCTGTGGGACCCAACTGTGCCCCAGGAGTTCCTACATTCTAAATTTCAGCCCGATGGACTGATTCTTGCGACCGCAGAGTAGAACATACATACATAAAGAGAAAGTTCTGGACAGAGTGAATGCTTACGCACCCTTTCCTCACCGAGTGGGTAGGATACGCCTCTGTGACAAAGGTGAGAAAAAGCGTGGTTTCGTGTTGCGCTATCTGGGAGTGGCGGTTGAAACTCCCTGATTAGAAGTCACGCTAGGTTGGGCCTACTCTATACGCACGAAGTTTATATGCACTGGGTAAAACAGCAAATCGCTGGGTTTTCATTCGCCGCGCAGAACGCAGCAACACGTGTTCCTACAGTTCAGGGCTGTCCATAAAGCATGTCCGATCTAACAGGGCGGTGAGGATTGACGAGGAACGTTCACACGTGAATTTTACGACGTAGTAATAAAGGGCTTTTTTGGTCGATGGTCGAAAAATGAAGTTATTTTCCAGACGTTTTTTTATGGAAATGCCCTGACGTTACCGTATTATCTCGCATTTAAACCAGTCCTACCCGTGGTTGGTTTCGCACACGCGAGCCGCATGTTGCACAAGTTTTAATATGCGCTTCCAAAAATTTATTATAAGAAACAGCCTAAAACCAGCCATGTTCCAGATCATCCAGCTCCTGGAATATTCAACCCCAACGGCTTATCTTCGAATTCATTCATGCTCGTAGCCTAGAGTATCTGCGCGAAAAATTCGAGTTTGATCCCTCGCTTTCAACTCGAGATAATCTACTAACAAACCTCAATTTGCATAGGAGGCGTTGTTCCAGATGTTCCTCTACCTGGAACATCCCACCTGTTGTATCGGCATGAACACACTCCGTATACCCGTATGGGATGAAGTTCTCATAAAAATCTCAGACCCATAGCTTTCGGCGTTTTTTCTTCTTCAAAAACTGAGCGTATTTTCAAGCATATTTGACGGGACGCATGACCAGACGAAAACCAATACGGTCCACATGGAATGTGAACCGTAAAAACGCATTAGTCGTACGCTTACACGGTGTGGACGGTGAATCCCAGAAACCCGTGCAATTGCACGTGTAGAGCATGCTTGAAACGCCTGTGCCGCTCACCATAAGGCCATCGATACAGATAAAATTGTACGTTGCGTTCGAGACGTACGGCACCGCCGCGATAGCGCCAGTCCTTGTGTCGAATGTGTTCTCGCATTGAAAAGCTGCGGTGGAGATAGAGACAATTTCCAGTTCAGCTAATTTTGTATTGGTTAACTAATTTCTGGTTAGTTTACGCCGACATGTTAACAGGCAGGTATCGGTGCAACTCCATTGCGAATTCGCGTCGAGCGACGCTTGAAGACAGATGGCGCTAACAACACCTTGAAGGACGTAGCACTCATCGCACGCAAAAACGGTGATCTATCGCTTAAGCTTTTCGCCAGTGTGCCACCAACCAACCGCCACCAACGAGTGATCCGTGCTGTGGCGCTTCTGGCGAAATGCAGAATAAAGTCCGATCTACGATTCATACTAAAGTGAAAATCGTTGCCTATTCATACAATATCACTGTTGTTGTTGTCTGAGAATTTCCTCAGTTTTAGGTGATTCAAGCCGAGCACGTCGTTCTCTCAAGCGGCTAATAGCTGCTCACCGGATTTCGTCGGGTTTGTCAAAGGCCAATTCAGTATTTATCAACAAGGAGCTTTTCGTAGAGCTGACTTTGTTGAACAAGAGAAGAAACCTGATCTCTTCTTGTTTCTGAGTGAAAAAAAATAGACAGACCGTAAACAGAAAATTTTTAGACACACTTCCGCGGTGGCGCGCAAACGCAACGACGTGTCAACTGTGTCGCTGTCGAACAACACGAACAATAGGATGTACACAACCTGTAAACTGTCTGACGCTAATCTGAAAATTTTCAGAGAAAAGGATTTATTACGAAATTACAACTCGAAGTGGATGGTAGAACACATAGAACAATTCCCGCAAACATGTTACTAAGCCACGATTTGTTTCATGATGTGTAGATCGCTTTTGTTGTAGCTTTAAGCACTCTAAGATATTATGAAGAGAAGAGAGCAGTCCACGGTTCATGAGACAATAGGCATGACACATTGCAATTGCCGTTGCCACTGACTTTAGCGCACTTGCTGCAAATGTGTTGACGGCCATTCAAAAATTTTGCTGATGAAATTTGAGAGCTGCACTGTTCGTCGACAGATGTTGAGGCTAGTTGGAGACCGCGCGATATCAACAACGTGTTTATATATTCGTCTTTGTTTATTGCATCTTGCCAAGCGGATGGTACAAACGGTCAGCGAAAATTATCTTCCATAATACAATACTTCAGGGACGCAACTGAAGCACGTGAGATATTATAACGGAAACTTGTCACTCATTGCTGACTCTTCCGGCGGTGCCGTTGGAACAGGATGCGGGTGACCAAGTGGTGACGTTGCCGGAAAAATCGTCGATTATGAAGGTGGTGCTGGCATTCTAGACTCTGGCACAGGCAAAGCGGCAAACGTCATAGCGCTTGAGGTGGAACCGCTGACAGGCGCACCATCGGGTGATGAAGTCGGCAAAGGAGCAACACTGTCAAAGGTGGGGGCTGTACATCCGCCTGGCGGAGATTGAAGAGTGGCCATTGGCACAACTGGTTCTTGCCGACGACGATTGGGCATCACGCAGAAGATCCAGAAGGCTGCTAGCACAGCGATGATAATGACGACGGCGAATATCGCGACTGTGATAATGATGGCAAGTGTGCTCGCCTTCGGACGGTCAGTTTCATCTGCTGGCTCTCGTGCCAATTCAACTTCTTTGAGATTTGCCAAGTTAGTTGTACTTGAAGTAAAATACGCGGTAGAGGAAAAAATATTATCGATTTTCTGGGCACTCGGCCACAGAGTTGTTCCAGAAAACGTCGTCAAACCGTCCGACTGACGTTCACACTCACGTCCTTCCCACGGGAAGAAACAATAGCACGACCGGCTGCACGGACAGTAAACGCCGTGTGAGCTGCAACGCTCGAACTTCGACGTCGAAAATTCCTCACAATTCCTTCCCGTCCTTGGAAAATTACAAGCGCAATGGCCACTCGGAAGAGTTGAGAAGTTGCTATTCTGATCGCACTTGAGAATTGAAGTTTTGTAAAAATTTTCGCAAAACTTTCCATAGTACTCGTCGTCGAACGCTGGATCCGTATTGCGAGATCCCTTGCAAATACAGCCGACGAAACGGGAACCGTTTGGCGTGGTCCACCGAACCGCCGTTCCATCGTTCCGGCAGATGGGCTCCTCGCAACGAAGACCTCTAAATTCGTTTAGGCAGAAGCACGTTGAGCCAAATGCAGGTCGTCCAAAAACACAAGAGAAGAAGGAATCGCCGACGGGCAGAAGGATAAAGTCATCTGGAAGTCGATCGGCCTCGATGACGTGAGAAAAGAACAGCGGCGCCAAGAACACCGTCACAACGTTTATCATTTTAAAATAACTGATTTTTTAACCAGTACTCGGAAAGCGAGAAACAGCATGCGGCCAACCTTCTAAACGTGTTGATTGTTGATCACTGCATAGTTACTCTCCTTTGTCTCATGCATGACGACTTGTTTACGGTTTGCAAATGTGTATCGACAAATCACAAATACGGTTTTTAATTTTCTCGATTCACAATTCCACGAAACGTCAGTTTTACTCGACTAAAGTCATGGGACGACTTCAACCAGCCATAGAAGGAAATGCGTGAAGTGATGCACTGACCAATTGCCTAAAACGGCTAGGGCCATGCAATGGCCAACTTCTCATGTGTTACAACGGCATCTTTCCGTGGATGTCACTTTGAAAATTCTTATTAGACTGGCTGGCCAAGCCCTAGGGGAAACGCAGCTTAATTGAGTTAGCTGTCCAGCTTGAAGCAGCCGGCTCTTCCTCGACGACTCTTCCGTAATTTTGACCCACCTCGCTGACCTCAAAGCGAGTAAGGTACAGAAACGATTTCTTGAGGCTAAAAAAATTTTCTTAGCCTAACAGCGCAGTCGCTGAAACCAGAATGCCACAATGCTTGATACGTCCAATTTGACTCTATGGGCTTGTGGTGACGTTCGTATGTCAGTCAAGCTGGTCATGCTTCGTGCCAGCTTCTTCGCCTTCGACGTGCACCAAATGTCCATTTGAGCCACGTTTCGATTTGAACTGTCTAAACTCAATTTCCAGCTTTGAAACTCGCGCGAGCAGAGCTTCGTCGGAGAAGTCCGCCTGCACTGTTGACTTCGTCTTTCCACAAGCGTACTGCGAAACCATAAACTCCACGAGTGCTTTCGGAAGGAAGATGACGGCTTCGAAGAGACCAATGAACCCAGAGCCAATCCAAAGCCCGATGATACCACCCAGGGCGGACACGAGTGCCGAAACGTCTAACGCGAGCTGCTCTCGAATGTGCGTGTAGAAAAATCTATGCAAACTATAAGAAACGCGTGTCATGTTCGTCTCTTCCCATTTACAAAGCCAATGAAGAACGTTGAAGATGTTCGCCTCGCACGACTCCAAGCACCGATGATTGCACTGCTTCCTTTTCTCCGAATCCCTCGCAGCGGAAGCGCAAATTTCATACTCGCTTGGCGATAGGAGAGAGAAACACGAACGCATCTCGGCTTTGTTCTTCTCATCGCCGAAATAAAGTTGCCAACTGACAGACGAGCAGTTGCACGTCGAAGCTAGCTCGCTTACCCTACAACGACCGTAGCAGTCGAGAAAGGATTCCCGACCGCCGCAGGGTCTCGACTTCTTCGAGAGGAGTGTGATGCGTAAGAGAAGCTCGATCTCTACCACCGTGCAATAGCCGTAGGGAATCGTTGCGAAATCGGATGTCAGCTGCGTAATGACGGGCACCCCATCGACGCTCAGATACGCCTGCCTAGCGTGCAGAGTTGGAAGGAGTTTGAACGAAATCACGTAGTTTTCTTCCATCGATTCGAATTTTGTGAAGTTCTCGATGTTATAGCAGAGGAGGTCCGATTCGTTGACAGTCTTTGGTGGAACGCCAAGCCAAACGAGTGGCGCTACCGAACAAATATCGTAGCTTGTGGATCTCTCCTTGACAACGTAACTCGCTTCTATTTGCATTTCCCGGCAGAGGCTGTAAGCGACCGCTTTCGTTAGCTGAAGTGAGCTAACATTTTCAGCTATAAGATTTCGATAAAACGCCCTTGGAAGTTTAGCGGCACTTCGATCTTTGGCTTCGATCTGTCCGTTTCGGCCGTTCTCCAGTGCCCAGTAGTAGCCGAGCAGTCTCGCTGCTGCGGCGATGTGGTCGGTGAAGTTCTCATAGAAGGAAGCGCTCTCGAAGCAAGAACGCTGATGAACGCATTTCGCGAACGACACGATTGAATGGCGATCTTCGAGGCGCGAATTTTTTTGAATGGAAAGCTGGCTCGTGTCGAACGCTAAGCAAATCGATGCCCGGGGGAAGCTTACGCTATCGTTCCTGACGAAATCGATCGCACTCAGGCTATCTTCACGAAGATAACCAGAAATCGGCGGTACGCAATCGCGAACCGTAAGGTAGACGCCGGTGGCGAGCGCGAGTAACCAGAAGATGGACTCTGTCCAGTGAACTGCTCGAATGATCTGCCCGAATCCGTCTATAGTCGAGTACTCAGAGAAGACCTTTACCTTCTCAACGAGAAATGGAAAGAGCTTCATCGACGACGACGACGCCTTGTTGAACGACGAGCGAAGGGACAGACAAGGAGGTTGCAAGCAACACATTTCTTTATTAGTTGTTGACAGAGAATGGGAAAGCGTCATGCTGAGGTCGTTTATTCGCACGTTATGTAAATGTTTTGAGCACCGTGCCCGAGTAAAAAAGAGTGCGTTTGGGCTTGCTTCCTGCCAGAGTGTGTCCTGACGAAAACGCGACTCAAATTACCTTTTTCCATTTTCGTACACGCTTTTGACAGGTACCAACTTGTAGATGCGAAGAGTATTTTAAGGTGGGTGGAGGGACGTTGACACCTCTGGATGATAATTGTTTAGGGAACTTCCTGGTTGGCGTCCTAGGAGAAGCAGAAGTGCGTCATGCTGTCACAGGCACCGGAAGCTCGAAAGCCGGGTAGTCTGACTGTTGCAGTTAGCTATCATGTTGCGGTTTTTTACTGTCAATATTTTCGAGAGTGACAAGTAGATTCCTGCTTTCTCAGTTTGCGCTATCTGCGAGACAAACGCGAAATCAAGCGTCAGCAAGCCATAAACAGGGAAATGAGAAATCACAAACTCGCAGATGTAACGTGGGTTTAATTTAATCCACCAACCGTTCTATGGCAAGGAAATTTGAAAGAATTCTATTTGTAATGCTTGAGTGCCATGCAGCAAGTTTTGTGTCCTCACACGTTTTTGAAAAATATCTATCGCGAGATGGATTTTGGAACCCCGATGGGTTCC